>VXBS01006233.1:68957-131594 GCA_013400255.1 Sitta europaea
AGAAAGAAAAAGAAAAAGAATGAATATGTCTTGCCTTATGAATAAAGTAGAACAATGATATCATAAATAATGCCTCGAATTCTTCTGAACTTCTAAATTTCAGTGGTTTGAGATATCTGCCTAAATTCAAGACAATTATAACCTGCTAGTAACTGGTATAAAAGAGAAACAGAAATTTTGTTTTTACAACGTAATAATGAGAAAGAAACATTTAATCAGGCTGCTCAGTTAATTAAATTCAAATATGCAGTCATACTAGTACAGTGAAGAGATAGGTCAGACTCAGAGTATTCAGAGAAATCAATGGAACTAAAAAGGAAAGTTTTATCCCAGAAATCTAAAGGGAGAATAATTCAAGAGAACTACAGTCTTACTTCCGTTGTTCTGTGGCTGCAACTAGTAACAGCTTATGTGAAGCACAATACATCCTCCTAATGATATAAGAAGAGGGAGTAAGATGGGTTTCTGCACTAAAAGAACTTGAAAGATATTTCTAGAAATGCCTAGTAGGAAAGGCAAACCTTTCCTGAGCTATAATGCCAATGCAGAGTTCAACAGCAGGAAGATTACCCTCATTTCAGAAGTAAAGTGTTCCATCCAATCCCACCTGCTACACTAACCATACTTTCTATCTTACATGAAGATGTAAGAATCATAAGCAAACCTACTCAGGTTTTTAGCTGTGTGCCCACACCTATTCCTGCTCACTTACCACAAGCCTGAGCAATAAGTTTTGCCAAGAACCGTTCATTGCCATATTGTTTGCTCATGACTGACGTGTGCAACAAAGATGCCACTTCTTCAGCATCTCGAAGGTTCTTTGCAGAAGAGCACACCAAGTCCGGAAGAACTTCTAGGGCTTTCTTGCAAGCTTTTTCATATCCTTCAATCACCTGTGCAGCAAACGATAAATATTCACTACAACACTTCATACTGCTTTTATCTGCTTTTCAAATAGCCATAAAACATTAACAGATGCAGAAGTTTACAAGGGAAGCAAGCAATCACAGGCAAGAGAACACATGATTCCCCTTCAAACAACTTTATCTAAAAAATTAGGTAAGAAAGCAGATGATTCACAGTATTATGACCCAAGAATACTGATCAGTGACAATCTGAATTCAAGCTATGTGAACTGTAATGAGAATATAACTTGCCTCTGAGACAGATAACCCCATCCTCAGAAGGTCTTCTGCTAACTCCAGAAGAACTCCAGCAAAAACAAGGACAAAGTTTGTTCCATCTCCAACTTCTTGTTCTTGCATGTGTGAAGCCATCACAAGCATTTTTGCAGCAGGATGCTGGACCTTTAAAAGAAGTTACACATCTTAGTGACTAACACTCCACCTAAGACTGCAGCTTCAGGCTTTTTTACACATCTTTCTAAGCTCTCTTATTTCAAATTGTACCTTGAGATACTAAGAATGCACAAAATTGGAACAGAAAGTAGCACAGATAATCTTAATTGGCTAACTTCCCTAGTAAGAAAAAGCACAAACATATATTTATGGAAAAAAAATCAGAGAACTGAACATTGCTGCTACAACATGCATTAGACATCCCTGACGTTGGTTCTTAGCTACTTTTACATGATGCAGTGGCTTCATAACTGAGTTCTGCAACAGGAAAACAGTCTGGAGTTTAGCTCTTCAAACTGAATTCATGTGTAAAATACAAAGTACATGTCTAAATAATAACAGTTTCATTTTAAGGGGAGGGGGGTGTGGGATGGTTTTGCTTACAGATTGCACTGCTTCACTTTTCTTTCAAATAAACGCAATAAAACACGATATTCCTGAATATTTATACCTGAAATTTTATATCAGAAAGTAACATGCAAAATGTATCAGATTACTCTAGTCACTAGTGTAATCCCTAGTATGCAGATTATACTTTTTAAAAACAGAACTGAGACTTCCAGTTATTCTACTCATACTGAACACCAACACAATGCATTCAGTAAGGAAATACTTCATACTTACATTATTTCTATCATTAAGTATAAAATTCAGTAAATATTATTCCTGTTGTGTCACAAATATCAATTTGAAGTCAGAGGAAGAATTAGGAGAGGACAGCCTTTTCATGCCTTTACAGTATTTACAGAAGGATGCTGCTATAGCCTCAGATTCTTAAATTCAACTGATGGATTCTAAGCAGTCAGGAGAACATGGCAAGCAACACACTGGGAGATTAACTCAACAGCTATGTCATGCAGACTTGTCCAAACCACTGCATTTCTAGACATATCCTCTTTTAAACCTACTGGTTTTGGGGGAAAGTAGGGAATTATTAGGCATTTATTATGTTTAATAATCATAATAATAATTGTAATAATATTAAGCATTATTAATGCCACTTCACAAAATAATTATATTCTTCACTGTGGACCTCAAATTCAGTGAAAAAAGTAAATGACTTCTAAAGTGACATATGTAAATCATCTGTCAGAGTGACATTTCCTTACTGACAGCCAGAACCATAACAGCCCATGAGCAGAAACACTGGTTCAGAGCTGACATCATCTGAAGCAAGAAAACTTACCTCTAGCTCTCTCAGGATAGTAGCAGCATCATTTGTAACAAAAAGCTTTTCCAGATGATTGATAACCATTTTGTTCATTCCTAAAGGGAAAACAAAATTATTTATAAAAATAATTCATTATGCAAACAATATTTTGTACACAAACACTGTTTTCTAACTTACAAGTATATCTTGCACATTAAAATGTTAGATCTGTTTATAATTTAAGAACTTTAAAATATTTTTGTGAAATAACACTTGAAGTGTGGGACATGAAGGAGAAATCAGTAATTTCGGAGCAAGCAGTTTTCTGTTCAGAAATATCAGCACATTATTTAATTAAATGATACAGTAGAATCTTTTGTTTCCATATATCTGACTGAACATGATTAT
Source organism: Sitta europaea (assembly GCA_013400255.1). NCBI lineage: Eukaryota > Metazoa > Chordata > Aves > Passeriformes > Sittidae > Sitta > Sitta europaea. The sequence continues at coordinate 71,874 of VXBS01006233.1, forward strand.
GTTCAGTATTGACTACCTAACGTGTTAACATGTTTCCTTTAAATTTTATGCTTTTTCATATATTTTATACCATGTTTCAAAGAGAACACAGTAACTGCTACAAAAACCTGGCAAAAGCAGACACTAAGCATAACTCAAGAGCTGTCAAAATCTGACTTCTACAGTCATAAAGAAATAGTCACATATTTGCATATAGTCACATATTTAATATTGTGACTTTGTAATAGTAACATATTTAGAGCAAATTCAGTGTGTTACCCCCAGAAACAAACAGCTGCTTCTTTGTCAAGGTATGTTTAGCCTCCAAACATAGCATTTATCTCAAAAATGCAGCAATAATTTTAGGATTTATTTACCATTTGGTCCATATGCTGTACGGGTGGTTTGAGCAAGTTCTTTGCATGCCTGGATGTTTCTATAGACAGCTTCTTCTAGTCCTGAATAATGCTAAAGAGAAAAATGAGCAGAATTAGGCTAACAAAAAAAAAAAAAAAAAAAAAAAAAAAAAAAAAAAAAAAAAAAAAAAAAAAAAAAAAAAAAAAAAAAAAAAAAAAACAAAAGTGATGAACCAGTAATTTCTCATCAAAGCAGCATCAATCTTCTGAGTCCCTCAAAGTTTTCTACCAATAGAGATTTGCTATTTTACTTACAGTTTAAACAGACAGCAAGCCTCACACAAAGACAGTGAGAACTACTGTGTACACCTTCTCAACTAGGCAGCTCAGCGACACAAAATGCTTCTGGACAGAAAATGTGAACAGTGACTTGACTTGCAATACAGCTTGCATCCCCTCAGTCTTCCAAAAAAGTTTTGTGACATGCCATAGAGAAACAGAAAACAACCAATACCCAGTTGGAGAAGGACAAGGGTTTCTGTACATGCTTAATTACTCGCACCTTTGTATGCTACAAAAATGATTTAAACTCAGTTCTATGTTCAAAATATGTGCGGTTTGAAAATTCAGAAGCAGAATCATTAAGTAAAATATCTATGCTTGAGAAGGTGATCAGCCTGGCTTCAGTTTGGAAAACCTTAAGACAAGATGGGATCCCCAGAAAGGAGCACAGGAAAGAAAAAGCAGGATAAGAAGTACTGCGCAGCCCGTAAGAGAAGGGAGAAAGGTAGTAATAATGTCTATTCTCTAAATACAAACCAAACATCTTAGATTGCCGACTGCTTCCTTGTTTTGCAGCAGACAACTCTTGATGTTCTGGCCTTGAATTTTCTAACACTGAGGCCACTCTGCTTCCCTGTTCTGCCCCTACCCTGAATGTATGCCATTATTTGGCTCCAAGAAGGATTCTAAAAAGAAACACAAAAGGCTTTCTGAGCTGCTACCTTCTTTCTTCTTTCTATTAAGTAGCAGCAAACAAATTCTTCCTATTTTCCCTCTTTCTTGGAGAGAGGGTCTTTGGACAAGGGCCTGGAAAGACAGGACAAGGGGGAATGGCTTCACATTGTAAGAGAGTATATTTATATTAAGTGTTAGGAAGAAATTCTTCCCCATGAGTGTGGTGAGGCTCTGGCACAGATATCCCAGAAAAACTGTGGATACACAGCCCTGGAAGTGTCCAAGACCCGGTTGGATAAGGCTTGGAGCTAAATGATCTTTAAGGTCCCTTCCAATCCAAACTCTCCTGTTGATTCTATGAATAAAAAAGAAAAAGCCCCATACCTGCTTGATTTCTGACCACTTTTCAAAGAACGCTTCTCCTTAATTAAGGTACAGTCCTTCAACTCAACCAAAATCTTTATTATGTTAACGTTAAATACAGTGAAACCGGATTTANGCTCTCCCGGCTTAGGCCCGGCTGGGTTTACAGCCGGGGGAGCGTCGGGCAAGTGCGTTGGCTCCCTCAGAGCTTTTCTTCCCCTCTCCAGTTCAGCAGATCGTTCCCCAGCCGTTCCTCGGTACACTTTGCGATGGAAGTTCTAGGAACAGTGCAGAGTTTTCATGGCCACCGATGATAAACGTTCGTCATAAAACTGAACAGACTCCAGTCAGGTGTTTCACTTAGTACATACTTGTCCAAATGGAAGCACAATACACAGATAGGAAAACTAAGTATAGAACTACAGAGGAGTCTGGGTCGAAAGGGACCTTAAAGCTCATCCAATGTCAACTCCTGCCATGGTCAGGGACACCTCGCACTAAATCAGTTTGTTCCACTTAGAACTTGCTTGTTAGCTGCTATCTGTTTCAGGGATTAAATCTCCCTTCTTGTTGATTTGGCTTGAAAGTATACAAAGACCAAACATTAAGGAATATCCTTTCTTATGAGAATTTTATATATTGCACATTTTCCAAAACTATTACTGCATGCCCTTGTAAATAATCTCTTTTTACAGCAGAGGTGCTCCATTCCTCTAATCATCCTGATGGCCTCCTCTGGACTCACTCCAACAGGTCCCTGTCCTTCCTGTACTGGGAACCCCAGAGCTGGATGTAGTACAGTCAAGTCCTTGTTATCCAGGATAATGCAAATTATACGTTATGCTCACTCACATAATGTGCTCACTATAGAATATGGTGAAGAGGAATTTGGAGGCCTACCTTGACACCTCTACAGGTAGTTGAGGTCCTGCCAGGTGACAGTGAATCTGTTTTAAGTTTGACAAGTTTTAGTAGCTTTGCTTCTGTGCCACATGAAATCAAATACACCGTTTAAAGACAAGAAGTTCAAGACCTTAGAAATAATATTGCAGTACCTGAACCTATAAGCCAACAGAGACTGCTACTCCACCTCTACAGCAGACTGCCTGAGGTTCATTAAATCACTTGATTTGTGTTGCTTAAGTAACCTCAGAANCTCCTGTTGATTCTATGAATAAAAAAGAAAAAGCCCCATACCTGCTTGATTTCTGACCACTTTTCAAAGAACGCTTCTCCTTAATTAAGGTACAGTCCTTCAACTCAACCAAAATCTTTATTATGTTAACGTTAAATACAGTGAAACCGGATTTACGGGCAAAAAAATATGCAGAAAACATTATATTGTTCTGCACTGTTGACAAAGATATCAGAAAGAATAAAGCAGAACGACCCGGTCACTTGTGAACAGCTTCAACTAGAGGGCCCGGCTGAATGTTGCTGTCCAGTCTCTGTAAGAGCTCGCGGAACAGCGCGGGCACGAGTCGGGCCCTGGCGCAACCCCGGGCCGGCGGGATGAAGCGTCAGGGCCCGACCCTAGGGAAGATCGGGGAGTGGGGAATCCGCAGAGATTTCTGGAAGGCCGGGCGCCGCCCTGCAGGGCCAGGCAGGCGCAGATCCCCGCAGCGCAAAGGCCGCGGAAGGGCCCTGGGCCGGGAGCGGGGCCGTNGCACTAAATCAGTTTGTTCCACTTAGAACTTGCTTGTTAGCTGCTATCTGTTTCAGGGATTAAATCTCCCTTCTTGTTGATTTGGCTTGAAAGTATACAAAGACCAAACATTAAGGAATATCCTTTCTTATGAGAATTTTATATATTGCACATTTTCCAAAACTATTACTGCATGCCCTTGTAAATAATCTCTTTTTACAGCAGAGGTGCTCCATTCCTCTAATCATCCTGATGGCCTCCTCTGGACTCACTCCAACAGGTCCCTGTCCTTCCTGTACTGGGAACCCCAGAGCTGGATGTAGTACAGTCAAGTCCTTGTTATCCAGGATAATGCAAATTATACGTTATGCTCACTCACATAATGTGCTCACTATAGAATATGGTGAAGAGGAATTTGGAGGCCTACCTTGACACCTCTACAGGTAGTTGAGGTCCTGCCAGGTGACAGTGAATCTGTTTTAAGTTTGACAAGTTTTAGTAGCTTTGCTTCTGTGCCACATGAAATCAAATACACCGTTTAAAGACAAGAAGTTCAAGACCTTAGAAATAATATTGCAGTACCTGAACCTATAAGCCAACAGAGACTGCTACTCCACCTCTACAGCAGACTGCCTGAGGTTCATTAAATCACTTGATTTGTGTTGCTTAAGTAACCTCAGAAGAACGCAGTTTAGCTTTTCTGCCCTGAAATTCATAAAATTAAATTTTACCCTGTAAAACTGGGTAACAGGGTAACAGTTTTGTACACTGCCCCGGAGAAATAATTAAAAAAAAAAAAAAAAAAAAAATTAAAAATAGAGGAAAACTACAGAAGGAGTGTGAGCATTTCCAAAAAGGGTTGCTGGGAGTTGGCATAAGGGGCACAACCCCATTTATCCCTCTCTTCTTTTTTCCAGTGTATCTTGCACCACACTGCAGCAAGGGAAGAAGGAAATAACCATCCTGTTCTAGGGTCAAGATACTTTATAAAGCAACTTCTTTAATCTAATGTTAACCATGGAAAACAGAGGAGGTAGTTCTAAGTCAGTACAGAAAACTTTAAATTTTATGAATTGATGGATATCTGCTAGTGATATAGCTTGAATAATTCTCTGTACTTTGCCCTAATTCTACAAGTCTTTGTACAAATTTTTCTCATAATCTACATTCTGTCTGTGCCATTGCTGTCTTCTGCTGTCTCCAGGTATTTGTGAGGATTTTAACAAAGACAACTGCCAGATTCTGTGCCTGGGATGGGACAGCCCCACATGTGTGGACAGACTGGGGAGCAAGATGCTGGAGAGCAGCACTAGGGAAAGGGACCTGGGGGTCCTGGTCTACAGAAAGTTGGATATGAGTCACAAGAGGGCCGACTGTGTCCTAGGGGGTATCAGGCCCAGCATCACCAGCTGATGAACTTCCTCCCCTAAGGACGGCATTGGCCTGCTCTGTTCTGATGTGCACTGGGGGAGCCTCACCTCGAGTGCTGGGGGCAGTTCTGGGTGCCCCAATATCAGACGGGTATAAAGCTATTAGAGAACATCCAAAGGACAGCTACAGAGATGGTGAAGGGTCTTCAGAAGAAGCCTTACAAGGAGTGGCTGAGGTTCCTTGTCTTGTCCAGCCTGGAGGAGAGGTGACTGAGAGGTGGTGTCATTTAGGAATGGTACTCCCCAATTTACTGCTTCCACTGAAACCATGCACTGCTCACTGTCCTTCCTTCTCACCCTACCCCACCGCACAGCGGGCTAGGGAGAACAGGTAGCAAAAAAGGTAATGATCACAGGTTGAGTTAAGAACAATTTGCTGGAAACATGATTGAGTTTAGAAAACAAGCACTAATAAGCAGCAATACTTCTGACAGAGGAAATCAGCAATCCACACAGAAAACCCCCAGTAGTTGACAATACCTGACTACTCCCTCTGCAGCACTTACTCGATTGGACATCAGTGATCCTTGTGGGCCCCTTCCAACTCAGGATACTCTATGATGCTATGACTTCTGAAGTGCCCTCTTGGTACAGTGCTTTAATCAAAGCTTGTGCTACTTACAATTCTTAAAGTCAGAATACCACTAAAACCTATATATATATATGTATGCTTGTGACTATGAATATAGACAATATATACGTATTAAGCTGTACTGAAGTAACACTAAAACACCTCTTTCTGTTACAACCAGGATTTCTTTGGCACTCGCTCACTAATCATGACTTTAACTTGGCCTTGATCTTTTTTTAGCTATGCAACTACACCATTTATTTTCTGCACAGACATTGCCATGCTAAAGGATCATGCAAAGGTCAGAAGGTTGGCTATTGGCAGTTGGCTGCAGTTTTACCACCTAAAATATATAATTGTGCACATGGAAATCCCCAGGTTATCTGTAGGCACTTGTTTGTCAAATTCTAGGATGCTAAAATTTTAACAAGATCTTGGGAAGTTTGTAAAAAGGACAGAATGATAATTTTTGTTTACTGATTCAGCTGTGGGAACTGGAGCAATGGAAAAGAAAGGTTTGAAAAGCATCTGCTGAAGTGTTGAGTAGAACAATTGTGTTTCACCAATAATACTGACCAGTGGAAAAAAATATGTGTGGTATCTTGAGGGAAGGCTTAGGGCCATGCTGAGTTTGCAGAGAATCATGCTTAAACCTGAAACAGAAAATTGTGAACCATATAATGTTGAACATTCAGAATAATTCTCGTAGTAACAGCAATTACTTTAGCTTTCCCCCAGACTGTACTTAAGTACAGTTTGGGGGAAAGCTAAAGTAATTGCTAGAGTATGTCCATATTGGTATATCTAGTATTGGACATACTAGAGTATGTCCAATCAGCTAAGTACTACTTAGGTCATTGTTCTACTGGTCCTGGGTTAAACACTACACTCATCCTGGCTTCTCTCACTTGTGCAGAGGATTGTAAGCTAAACAGGAAAGCAAGATTTCCTTACCATTAGGTATTCTTACCTCAGTGTATGCTCCCTCTGCTTTAGCTAATCCAATTAGCTTGAGTCACAGGAAAGCATTTCTGGGGACTTTAGAGGAGTATTGCCTTAGCATAGAAGTGTTCAAAAGATTTTTAGATGAGACACTGAGGGACATGGTTTAGTGGTGGGTTTGGCACTGGTGGGGGAACAGTTGGACACAATGGTATTAGAGGTCTTTTGAAACATAAACAATTCTGTGATTCTACCTGCACAAGTGACAAGAATTCAGAAGTTCCTCAAAACAAGCAAATTAGAAAGGATGATAGTCTCAGAAAGGAATCAATACTGTTTATATTGAGTTTGTATTGCAGGTACAATCAAGACAGTGTTGTGACACTGGTACAGTACTCAACAAAATACAATCCAAGAGCCTTTATTTCATGAGAGAAAGCAAAATTGTTGAGATCCTTCTTCTTTTGTTGTCATAAGAAAAAAAAGTAATTGGGAAAAAATGGCATGTTCTTTGGATGGAGAGTTCTGTTTTGCTTGAGGAAACGAAATGTAGGATCAGATAGGGTTAGTAAAACACATCTCTTCAGTTTTCAACTTGGTCATATGGGAAATCTTATCCAGTAGAGTGCACAGAAGCCTGGAAATACCTGGAAATAAATGCCTGTTGCTACTGAAAGTTCACCTGTTCTTGTCGGGTGGGAAAGGCTTACCAGGACTTACCTATGTGGTGTTGGAAATTTGGAGAACCTGCCAAACTGAGGAGCGAGGGAAATAGGAGTTTTAGGCTGTAATTGGAAAAGATAGGAAATAGTGGAAGAGAGGGGCAAACTCCTCATTGAATAAATTAAGACTTTTGCAGAAATAATACCCAAATGAAGAGCAGAACAAATAACATCCGTCTGCAGCCTCCTGGAAACAAGCTGCTATAACACCTGATTTGCATTACTTTCAGCTCTGAAAACACTAAGCAAAAAAAAAAAAATATAGCTAAAAAGGCAGGATTCTGAGATCAAGACCACAACTTATGCTGTCTAGTGCTTCAGCCACTGACATCTGTGGTTCTTCTTTCTTCACTTTGTCATATTGTTACTTTGATGACAAATTTGGAACTTTCTAAGGGTGGTCTAAACCAGTACTAGATCTTCAGGACAGAGACAGGCTTTTCCAATTTTTACTACTTTGTTTCTTTGCCTAAATAATTTTAAAGGCCTTCCTCAAGTAACTAAAAATTTTGTTTCTTATATTGTTCCCATTATTTTTTGAGGATTAATTTTAGGGTTGTTCATCATGTATCATCTGAATATATTTGTTAAGAAATTCATTCATTCTCCAGAAATCAGATAAGTGGGAGTCTTCTGGCCCAGGGTCTGCAAGGGTACTATTCTTGCTGCCAGCATGGAGTGTGACTGTTCTGGGTTGATGCTAAATTGTATCCCCATTCGTCTGTTTAAATAAAAAATAAATTCTGCGCCTTTAAAACTGGATCTAAGAGTGGAGGAGAAGCAGTGGAACGTCTGAGGCGGTTGTTTTCAAAACATAAAGATAAGAGTTTTTGCAGCTTTTCGAGGACACACAGCGAGTGTTGTCTGCAGTGCGGACGGCAGGAGAGAGCTCTCCTTTGCTTTCTGTTAGTTTGTGGCTAGCTGAAGCAGAGAAGTTCTCCGGACTGTGAGTTTTTGTCCTTTTTCCTTGGAACTGTTCAAACCTGCTCTGGACTAACACCCAGCAGAGCACCAGGAGCTCACCCCTGTGGCCCACCGGGCCTGGCTTGGGCCCGGCATTTCCCAGTGCCAGGGACTGACACGGACTGAGTGAGCCGAGCTGCACCCCCGGCACAGACTGGCTGGATTTGTCATCTCTGCAGAGTGGCGGAAGGTTTTGTTCTTTAGTATTCATTTGTCGTGCTTTGCCTGTTGAATAAACACATTTATCCACTTTCCTCTAAGGAAATTTTTCCAGAACCAGTTGGGGGGAGGGGCCGTTTGGATTGGTTTTCTGGAGGGACCTATTCAGAGGTTTCTTCCCAAATTTGCCTTAAACCAGGACAGAGACCCACCAGCATGACCTGGGGAACTTCAGCATGTCCCATTATTTCCTGGCTACTCTGTCAGCCCCATGAATCTGCCAGCAGCTCAGAAATTGGCCTGAATCTGTGCCTGGTTGTGAATTCAAAGAACTCTAAAGACAACCCTGCAGCCCTCATTTCTACACTGCAAAGGCTGCTCAGCTGTAACTAAGAACCATAGCTCACACTGTGGAAAATGCATAGTCTTTCCTACATGGTTCTTGAGGTGTTTAAATAAATGTCAATGGATAAATGTGCACCTCTGCAAAGCAGGAGATACTATACCATGTTGTGCAAATAAGGGAATCATGCCATAATGTAGTATGGGACAAAAGCCACAGAATGGATTCATACCAAAAGTTGAGACTATCGCATGGACTTGTTCTTAGTCTTGCACACTAAATGCCCAAAATGTGATCTTTTGTTTGAACAGTAAATACACACTGCCTAGAAAAAACTTGTTATGTTGAAGACTGTTCTATTTATTTTTAAAAATAAAGTGACATATATATACACACATATATATAAATAAATAAAATCATTACAGACAGTTAGCCAAGGTATCATTTAAGTAGTGCAATACAGTTTACATATAAAAAATGAGCCGAGAACATTTTCTAGTATACCTTCAAAACAGGTCATTGGGAATGTAGAAGTGTTGTAAAATGTACAAGAACAACAACAAAAAAGGTAGCATCCTGATGTTAAGCCCCAAGCTCACTGATATTAGCTAAAGGATGTCACCAGACACTGAAGTTCCAAGGTGAAGGTGACATGGTAGTGTTTAGTCAAATGTTAGACTCAATGATCTTGGAGGTCTTTTCCAACCTTAATGATTCCATGACTCAGTAGTATCACACAGATTTCATTTCAAACCCTGTATTTGGGTTAAGATTCTTGAAACAATAATAGAGCCATAAAGAAATCTCTGCCTTTTTTCTTTTTGAAGGGTAATTGTCCAAACACTTTTTCATCATTACCTTAGTAACTCTACAGGCTAGGTGTGGGAATCCAAAACATCCCTTTGACTGTCCTGGAAAATTTATAGGTCACAAGAATTTAGTTAGAATGACAATTAACATACCAGAGGGTGAAAAGATAGAATTTTGGGTTTTCAGAATGCAAGTTTAAGGGACAAAGATGGAGAATTTTGGGTGTGTCCCTGTCCTTCTTCTTCATCTCTTGTTCTCCATCTTCTGCTGTGATGGTGGCACTTTTTAATTGGTTTAGAGTAAAGGTACACTGTTTAATATGGTTGATAGGTATTGGAGAGTTATTGTAAATAAATCATACATAATTTTTAATATAAAAGATAACGCCGTCGCAAGGGGAGGGAGTTCTGTCACAACCTGGCCTGCAACAAAGATCTCAGCAGGCCAGAACCACAAATATGTAAGATAACAAGAATAAACAATCCTTGAAAGAACAAGAGAACAGATGATCTCGACCTCTTCTTCAGGTGTTGGGCTAGGGGAAACAGAAACTTTCACAGAGACAGAGACAAATTCAAAGTCAGGTTCAGAAACAACAAAAAAACCCCATTTTTTTAAAAAACCTGACAGCTAGGTGTTCATTGCTTATTAAAAATAGATTTTATCCATGATGTATGAGTGTCCTTTTTTTTTTAACATAGTACAGTAAAGTGAATGTCTAAATGTTTATTATGCATCTTTGTGGCCCAGGTTCTGAGTTCTATTGAGTAAAATGTGGACATCAAGGAGTAGACTGAGGGGAGACCTCATTACAGTCTACAACTTCCTCAAATCAAGGAAAACCAGAGAGGCAGCACCAATCTCTTGACTGGTTATTGGTGAAAGGACCTGAGGGAACAGCATGAAGCTGTGACAGGGAAGTTTTAGGCTGGATATTAGAAATTGTCTTTCCCTGAAGTTGTGCCCCCATGATTCTAATCCTCTGCAATACAGCGATTTGTCTTCAGTGTTGAAGTTCTATTACTGCTGGCATGTACAGCAATCTACAAAAGAAAGTGCTCTGTTGATGAGACTTACAAAGGATTATGAACTTGAGAGCTAATAATTGATATTACATACTAGAATCACACTCCAAGCTGAAACAGGGAAAGAATGCCCTGTGCAATATTTTTACTGTTAAATTTTTTTTAATGATTTTACCCACTGATGATGTAGGTTAAGTTAGTAATAACAGTGCAGCTTATTCAGTTAATCTATTGTGAGATTTAGGAGTTATAATAAACTATCCCAGACTATCAGTAGGGTAAAAATAAGCGAAATCTTAAAACAAGTAGGATTACCAGTGTGACACCATTGTATGATGTATGGTTCCAAAAGGTTGAAAATGTCCTTCAGACTTCTCAGTAGCTCTAAAGAATAGATTATTTTCAGTTGGGCATGTATCTTTATTTGCCTGTGTTAGAGGATTCTAGACACATGCTTTCAATGTTTCTCCCTGAAATCTAGAATAAAAAAATGAGTCCTTTTCACAGCACCTAACATTCTCACAGAAACCTGCTGCTTTAACTTTTTCTGTCTATTACTTGGTTTAAGGAAGCTTAAGTGAGATTATGGTGAATTTGTGAATGGTGGTGTGAAGACGAGTAGCAAAACCTTCTAATATGTGGGTATACAGAAAAGAAAGGGGGTTCATAAGCAAGAAATTAGACAATGTTTCTTAATTTTTGCTTTTTTGTAATCATTAATGGCGAATTATGGCTTGTAAAAAATTTTGTAGAAAGAAAAGTATTTGAATATATTGTTCAAATATATTATAGTTGTTATATTTGTTATACAGTTATATAGATATTTATCTTTGTGTTTTTAAAATTCAAAACCAGTCTGTCATGTCTGTTTGCCACAGGTTTTGTAACTTTTGAAAGTAATGCTTTAAAATTCAAATATCATCAACTGCTAAGGTGTGGTAATACAAATTGTCAATTGTCTGCACAAACAGTGCTCTATAGCTTTTCAAGAGTGTGAGCTACATAAATAGCTGGCCTAGGTAATTTTAAAGCACTTTGATTTTATTTACAGCTATAAAACTTTTAAGAATTAGGTGAATGGGATGGGAGTTATTTCTCTTTTAGCTAGTTCAATAGTAATTTTCTAATTTTACGTTGTGTTTGAGGACTTAAAATTCTCAAGTAACAGACTATTTTATCATCTAAATTGTAAACTAGAACATACAATTTTTCAAAAAAAAATGTGTGTGCACACCGTTTTTGGGTTTTTTTTGGAATGAGGGTTTAGATTCCTCAAGCAGGAGCTACAGCAGCCTGTCTCTAGTTCATGGTGCTAAAACAACTATCTGGTACTGCCAGCAGAGGTTATAAAAATTATTACAGGTTTAGTCTGGAGATTTCATTTTGCTTTTGGATTATTATGGATGACAATCTGAAGAAAATCATAAAATCAAATCAAGGATGTCAGTAGAGGCTAGCATGAATGTGGAATGGGGCATCAAGGTTCTTTTTTGGATAAAAATTGCTGTAGCAAAAGCAATTTCTTAAAGCAATTAGAGTTTTACACTAATGTGCCATATTGGTGAACAGTCAGTAACAAATAGACAATAGGTTTCAAATGCAAAAATAGGGACATGGACCTATTGAAGGAAATCTGGAGGAGGCTACAAAGATGATGAGAGGGATGGAGCACCTCTGCTGTGAGGAAAGGCTGAGAGAGTTGGAAATGTTCAGCTTGAAAAAACAGAAGGTTCCAGGGTGACCTGACTGCAGCCTTCTAATACCTGAAGGAAGCCTACAGGAAAGATGGAGAGGTGACCCACTCTTAAGGGGAAGGAAATACCTGAGATTCATAAATGTTCATTGGTCAAAATGACAAGTCTATGGGTCTGCAAACAGTCAGAAATATTTATTAGAGAATTACACACTTGGCATGAAAATTAGTGTTAGTCCCTGACCTAGTATACACCACACAGAAGTGGGGCTGAAAGGGTCTTGTGAAAGAGGAAAATTAGAGAGGGGAGAGGAGGGGGTTCAATGGGGATCCAGCTGTGTCAATCTAGAACGTGAGATGTCTAGGGTCCTGAGGCACCAACCAGGCTTGAGGGAGTATCTTTCTATGAACACATTTCTCCACCCTGAAGATTTCTCACTTTCTATGTAAGTGAATTATCATGCACAGTCTGTTCTTTCAGGCCTTTCTGAAAATGGGTTGGAGGGCTTCAGGGGTCTTTGGTGGTCTTAATTCCACCCCAGTGTCTAGGCCCATTCTTGCCCCTATGCTGCACTCTATGTGGTTCTTTCTCATGGAAAACTGCTGCCCAATCTACATGTTTGTCCCTTTTTCCAGCCACACCTTGTTCTTTCTCAAGGTGTGTTAATACCAACAGTCCTTGTTTATTACCAACAATTACTTGTTGGCTCAACAGTATCCAATTATATATGTTTGAGACACACATATTATCTCCCTTAAGTTATGGGAACAGAGAGCTCAAGGGGTCTCACTTTCGACTGCAGTTTATATAGACCCTTGGTTTGAAAGACAGGTGCCTGCCAAAGAAGGCAGAAACCTCCCTTGGAATGAAAAATATGACCCCCTGCCCCCTAAATTATTATAACTTCAAAATTATAGGTGCTTTCAGGCAAAGATATGGGAAAAGTTCCTTACTAGAATATATATATAGTATGTGTATAAAAAACAAGTCAAGCAAACAACAACAACAGCAACCAACAACAAAGAAGCAGAATCCCAAACAGCCTTTTCTTGGCTGTTGAGCATGTTCCCCTTTGGTGTAGTTACGGCGACAGCCGTCAGGGTGCTGTTGGCTCCCAGCCGGGCAGGGCAGGTGCGATATTTCCCCCGCGGCTGCAGGGCGTGCTGTGGCACAAGCTCAGCAGCCTCTCTCCATACAGTTAATGGTGCCTCAGACGGTGGGAGAGTGACAGAAGGGCTCCCTTTGCAAACTCATGGAGGGCAGCTGGTCTCAGGGCCACTCTGGATGGCGAAATGGGCTGTAGCAGGAACCTCAGAGCAGCAGGCTGGAACAGCAGAGTCAAGCACACCCAGGGTAGCAAAACAAAGTGCAGCAAAAACTTTGAAGCTGTGCCAGGAGCCACAGGGTATCCACAGAGCAGGCATAGGATGTCAGGTTAAAGTGCAGGAAAAAGCCCGAAGCAGCAGCAGAAAACAGCAGAGCTGGGCAGTGGCAACTCGGAGATACTCCCTCAGAGGGGGGAGGGGAAGGGGTCCCACGTTTTCTCCTGGGGCACTCCAGTAGATGGTGAGGATCCTTCCCAGTGAGGTTGAATACTGAAAAGATCCCAGTTCAAGGGACACCTTTACAAGCAAAGGCTTACCCATGGTAGGGGAAAAGCAGTTAAGGGCTGACGTCCATGGTGGCAGCAAATACTCCCCTTCAGTGGCACCAGTCTGACCTTTCCCTTCTGGTCCCAAGAGCAAGAGAGAGCAAGGAGCTGAGCCCAGCCCCTCACCCTCCAGCCAAAATCTCAGCATATCTCTGCACTTTCCAAGAAAAGACTCCCTAGCCAAGAGACAGCAACAAACCGCACCCTTCCCCCCCTTCTCCTCCTCCCAACTCCATCTTTTGTCTCCCAAGTATCCATCTCCCAGGTTAGTATCTATTAGGCAACAAATAGAAGACAATTCCCTGACAGCAAGAAACAAAAAGAAGGAAAAATCCTAACCTCCAATATAGAGTCACTAGAGAGTGGACTTCAGTATGCATTACCCCCTTATAATTAACAGCTCCGAGTGACTTACTTTGAACTACTGTTAATAAGAGTTGAAAGAGAGTGGGCTTAGTCATTAGCAGTTTTTCATTCTGGCTGCAATTCAGGTTGATAAGTTTCCTTGAAGGTCCAGTAACAAAAATATTATTCCACTTGGACTGTTACTCAGGCAAGAAAAATAAATTTCCAAGGCTGTGTGTAAAAATACAAGTACTTGCTGGACACCACCATTTCCTGAGAATGGTGTTTCTGATAAGCTCAAGAGTGGCTTAGCCCAGGTGCAGTTCATCGAGGCCAATGTCTAATGAGTATTAGATCATAGTGTGACTTGGGGAAGAGGATACACAAGAACAATCCATTCCGCAATGGAAGTCAGCTTCTCTGAGGCTCTGCAGTGAGTCACTTAATTCTGGAATATTCTGGAGTCTTAATGTGACTGACTGGCTTAATCCTGTATATTAGATCACAAGAATATCTGTTTCTTTCCTGTTGAATTCCTGTGACAAGGAAAAGTGTGGTATTACTAATGAAACAGTGGTAGTGCTTAGTCCTTCACTTGCAATCAGCTTCAGGGAGATCATTTATGAAAAGCAAAGTTCAAGGGCTATTTTAACCTTCTTTGAAAAAGCAGGACTTTTCTGTCCTTATCCAACTTTTCTTGTTAGTGTCCTCTGTGCCAGCCAACATACAAATAATACATACAATCCACAAATCTGTAATTTTGGCTCTAGAATCTCAGCGGTCAGCTTTGAGTCTCCCTAGACACTTTCTGCCAAAGGCTCTAGGACAAACTATTGTTCTTGGCTGCAGAGTAGATCTCGTTCTTCGCTTTTGGTCTCATCTTGATTTGGCCAAGGGCTACCGCTTGAGTGATCTCTTGCTGGATCTGGGCGAAGGCTTGCTGCTGTTCAGGGCCTTAGTGGAAATCGTTCTTCTTGCGGGTGACTAGGTAGAGAGGGCTCACAATCTGGCTGTGCTCCGGAATGTGCATTCTCTAGAAGCCTATGGCACCTAGGAAAGCTTGTGTTTTCTTCTTGCTGGTTGATGGAGACATTGCAGTGACTTTATTGATGACTTCAGCAGGAATCTGATGCTGTCCATCTTGCCACTTCTAGGAACTGGATTTCTTGGGCAGATTCTTTGACTTGCACTGGTGATGCATTGATTTTCCTCACCTCCTCCCTTATCTCCCTCATCTCTTCTTTTAACTCTTCTTTAAGTTCCTTAACTATAGCAGAGACATGAGCATGCATCGGGCCATCAACTGTACTCTCATAATTTCTAAGCTTGTTAGCAACAGAACCCACTGTCTCTCAGTTGTTATTGGCATTAATCGTTGCAATGAAGGTGGTGTATTGGGATGGCCCTAGATTTGCTAGACTCTACAGCATTTGCCCTGTGCACCTGACTTTGTCAGGGTCATTATCATGCTGTCCACCCTTCCTAAAGAGCACTTTTAATACCACCACTTCTCTCAGCTGTTGGATCCCTTCCTCAAGGGTCTTCCAGAGCATTTTATGATGGTACTCTTGCATTCTCTTTCTGTGGACAAACTTCTCTTTTACACTCATTAAAAGCTGCTCTTAGAGAGAGAGGGGCCCAGGCTCCCTTACAAATACTTGATCTACACTTGAGTCTTGGGTCAAGGGTCCCAGATTCCTTGCCTCACCACTATCTAGTTGCACACCTTTACCTATAAGGTCTTTGACTTGGAGTAACTAGGTCATATAAGCCAAACACCCCTGTCTCACAATGTCCTTTCTCAGGTTATGGAGACTTTCATGTGATGATCTCAACTTTTGGCTCCCCTGCAGGTTGTGGGGGCTCTCCTTTCTTATCTGATTTCATCTTAGACTTCCTAGTTTCTAAAGGGGCGACTGCTGCTTGTTCTGGGTGCCCTTGCAGTTCAGCTGGAACTTGGACAGTTGTAACGTTTGTGGGTTCCACTGCTGCACTATCAGACTCTCCCTCTTCCAGGCAAGGGGAGGGTTTCTCACCAGCGGGGGAGGTGTATTCCTTCAGCACCTGGCCCATCTCATGTATCTCCTTCACCAGAACCCCCACCCAATCCGGCTGGTTAATTTTTGAAGTGGGATGTGGGGCAGGGCCAGGCAGTAGGGCAGCATCCCTAGCTCTTGGGGCAATGTCAGGCTCTGTAGCAGCACCCCTAGTCTCTGGGGCAGTGTTGGGCTCTGTGGTAGCAATTCTGTTCTCTGGGGTAGGTGCCAGAGTGGTTATCCAAGTCAACCTCCACTTGTCTCTGAATGCTAAATGGAATAGGCTTAACAAGCATATCAGCAACACCAGCTAGTGGATGATATCATTAGCATTTAGAGAAAATTTGAACCCTTCAAAAACTGGTGGGGTAGACCCAAAGAGCTGGGTGAAGGGTTGGGAGAAAATTTCCCCTGGTGTCATTTTCTCATAGTAGGTGCCATTATTAAAATAATCCCAAAAATATCTAGTTAGTGTACAATAGCTTTGAATCTATGAGCTCGCTTTCCAGAGGAAGTTAAAAATCCATTAATTCTTCACCTTATCAACCCACAAAATAAACTGGGTAACAGCCTCCATAGCCTTCGTTATGGGAGCCATGTTTAGATAAGGGGCTGCAAAGGGTAGAAATATAGCCATGACCACGTGCCACCAAAACCAGGGTACACTAGACAACATGATTCTGTCTAACGAAGTTTTTTAATTCAACACACAAAAAAAATCAGATTACCCAAGAACTGTTATCTTTTTTCTCTTGATGCTTTTGGGCCCCACATTTGGTGCCAAAATATGTCTTAGTTTGGAAGACAGGTATTCGCTAGGGACAAACAGGATCCTTTCTTGGAATGGAAAATGCAAACTTCTCTCCAAATTGTTATAATTTTGGAAATAAGGGGCTCTCAGGCAAAGATATGAGGATAAGGATAACAGATCTTAATTTGTGTTTGGCAAGGCAAACAGAACAATAACTATGGTATTAACAATAGACAGAACCAGTCACAGTTTTTTCTGCTACTGACACCTTTCCTTTTTGGTGCAGTTACCCTCATAAGCTGCTGGAGCTCGGCGGTGGTAGCTGGAGCTCCAGAAAATGTCCCAGCGAGCCAGGGGATGCGGGCTACGGCGAAGACAAGTCTAGAGCAGAAGCGCAGGGACAGCAGGGGGCAGAAACTGCAGCAGTGCGGCTCCTGGCGGGGCAGAGAGGAGTGAGGTTCAGGATTCCCGGGACACACACGAAGAGACGGTGGCAGGCCACCCTGAACTGAGCTCCAGTGGTGCTGGTGAAAAAAATCTTCTCGAAGTCAGAAATCCACAGCCTCGGATTTCCCTCCCAAGCCAAGAACTCTCTAGAGAGAAGTGAAGTCTAGGTGCCCATTCTCTTCTCTGACTTCAGCTACTGCTTTGTTTTTCTTAAATACCTATAAGTGCCTAGTAATTAGTTCCCTAGCAACTTATGGGGAAAATTTTATAAGAAACTCAACTTCCACCAAGTGTGCTGCCTTGAAAGTCTTGTGCATGTACTTGTGATAGCATGATGGCCTCAGCCACCATGAAAAAGTGAGGCTGTAATATCTTATAGTGTCCTCTTCAGGTGAGCTCTTAAATAAGGTAAGCTAAGCATTTCCTTCAAGAACAGCAAGTCCAGTTGCAATGGAGTGATTACTTGATTTTACATGGACATGAGATAACTATCTTTCCCATCTAGGACCAAAATGAATGTAATTTAGCTGCAAAATTGGTAAGCAAAATTGATGTGTTGTTGTTTCAATGCTGGTGTTTCCAGTTAGCCAGTGCTAGCCAATTCTGGCTTTGAACGTTCAGCTGTTGACCTCCCAGTGAATTGCTGCACTCTGTCTAACTGTATCCTCCTTTAGCATTCCCTGCTGGGATGACCCACCATTATTCTTCCCATATTTAGCTCCTAAAGGTTATTTTCATCTCTATGCTGATGTGAGTAATGTGTGTAGATTTGCACCTGTTGATTTCTGACAATAGTGAAGCTTTTCCAGTAATATTTCTAACTTCAGCTTTCATCTTGTTTTCCGTGCAGAGTTACACAAGGGTCTTTGGCAGCATAGTATCTCAAAGGCTTCAGCTTTCTTTTTCTCATCAGAATTAGCTTTTCACAATTTCTGCGTGGAGTTTGCTGTGGAAGTGATGGAGTTTTTCACCAGTCAGGCTAATTCACAATGTAGTTATTTGCAGATGATCTTAAACCAGGTGTAAAAATTGCTAGGTCAGCTCCTGTAAATCCACATTACCCTGATTAAGCCAATCTTTAATTTCTTGGCAATGATCTCTTTTATTAAACCTGTGTGATCCTATGTAAATGAATTCAGCTATTGCATATCAATTTGCCATTATTTAAAAGTTTGCTTGTCCTCTTCTGTAAGTCAGTGCACAATGAATTTTTGCTGCTATTGTTAATGATTTAATTTAATCTGGTGGGATTCAGCCATTCATGAGAGTAAAGCTTTGGGGAAAGTACATTATTTTACCTGTGTTAAAATACTACCTAGACAAGTAGACTGAACGTAATACCTAAGTCCTAAGAACACTAAGGAAATGCTCTGTTGGTTATTCCAGTTGTCAGGATACGGGATGTTGGATTGTGAGTGATTTTGCTTTGTGTGGAATTTCAGGCAATACCTTTTTTTTTTTTTTTTTTTAATTTTTTCCTTGGAACATCTTCCATATGCTAGAATATTTAAAGTGTATTTTTAAATAGTGACTGGCAATCTGCAAAACACCATTTTAGCATGAATGAGATCATATGCTACTAAAATACTACTTATACTAGGACTTGAGATGAATTGAAAGTAGCACAACTAAAAAGTGAAGACAAAAGGTGTTATTAGATTGCTGATATTGGCTTTTTAAACATCTGTAGAATAATTGCTACTTCATCCTAAAACTTTTTGAAAATCCGCATGATTCCATTACTGAATATCAGTATGTCCCAGTGTTCCTAATTTAGAGTATATGCCTTTAAGGTGTTTTTGACTAATAAAATATGATATCCTCTTCTAGCACATCACCAGTTTCATAATGTGATGCAGGACTGAAAGCCTTTTGGTTGGATTCCAGGCACGTGATGACTAAGAGTATCCTGGAAAAGGAACAGGGTAGGCTGTGCTCCTACACACAAAGAAAACCCCAGCCCTGGAATTACCAGCATTTTGTAATTTTCACAGAGATGACTGTAAGGTATATGTGCAGTCTGTCAGGGAGAAGTGTTTTTTGTGTTGGAAGAAATTGAGAAGTCATTTGCTTTGGTGCAATTACTTCAATCACCTCTTTAGTGAGTAAGAATTGTGGAATTTATCTCTTCCTAAGTGCCTTGGACTATTAATTTGAGCGAGTCAACGAAGTGAACTGTTTCAATTTCCCTGTTGTTTAAAATTGAGATCTTCCCTAGTTTACTCTTATAAAGTAATTTTAAGAACTTTTTAAAATATGCTGTTTGAGTCCCTGTTGTTGAGTTTTAGCACAATCATTCCAAGAATAGAGAGATGATAAAGCAATTACAGTAAAATCAGTCATCCTGATGCTTCAAATTTGATCTTCCGTAAACAGAATGCTGTAATAGTCTCACATTGAAAAATATGCCACCTCCCTTAAAGTAGTAGTTTCAGGTAATTAATCATTGTGTAAAGCACAGAGCTGATATTTAAATGCAAATTTGGGGCCTTTTTTCTTGTGCAGTTTTGGATCTTAGCCCACAGTTCAGAGGCAGCACACTTCACAGAAGTAACTGTGTCTAGTTCTGGGCTCCTCCAGACAAGAAAGTCATGGAGCTATTGGAGAGGGTCCAGCAGAGGCCACAAAGATGATGAAGGTTCTGGAACATCTCTTATGAGGAGAGACTGTGGGAGCTGGGTCTGTTTTGTCTGGAGAAGATTGAGATGAGATCTCAACAATCCGTACAAATATTTCCAAGGAGGGTGCCAAGAGGATAGTGCCAGACTCTTGTCAGTGGTGCCCAGTGACAGGACAAGGAGTAATGGTCATAAACTGAAACGCAAGAAGTTTCACCCAAACATGAGGAAGAACTTTCCATAGAGGGGGGCAGAGCACTGAAACAGGCACCCTAGGAGTCTTGTGAAGTCTCCCTCTCTGGAGACATTCCAAATCCACCTGGATGCATTCCTGTGTCACCTGCTCCAGGTGACCCTGCCTTGGCAGGAGGGGTTAGACAAGGTGATCTCCAGAGGTTCCTTCCAAGCCTAAAATCCCTATGGTTCCATGAGTCTGTGAATAATACAGATTTAACTAGAAAAAGTGAAATTTTAAAAAACATGGATACAGTGGCTACAAGACATAAATTGATGGTGTACTTAATTTGCAAATGCATGTGCTATTTAAACTGAGTGCAACTGAAAATGTGGAGTGTCAGAGCCATCTGGAAAAAAACACCCGGCACTATTCAGATACCATTTCCGTCCAAGATCCTTGCTGTCATGGCTTCTGGAAATTTTGCCTAAGATTTTATATAGAGACTTTCTTACTCTAATGGCATGTAATGAAGGTACAAATTTTATCTGAATACCATCTGTGCATACAAAACAATATCTTATGATTTGGGTAAAACCTTGGCTCCATGAAAACTGATGCAGAATATTTTTTGTGACTCCATCGGAGCTGGGATTTTCTGTACCCTCCAACAAATACTTTTAAAGTAATTTGCCCTGGAGCTGGAGATCAATACCAGCTGCTGATAATATTAAACTGTAGAATGTTATTTGCAGTAATGGTTGTGATCAGAGACAAATCTGTCTTCTGTCCTTTCCAAAGAAGTCATTTATTTAGGGAGGAACCTTCAATCTTTCCAGAAACACATCAAGAGAAGAAAAAATGCTTAGTGTAGTCATGCAGTCCAGCTTTCCACTACCTGTTTGGGCCAGAGCTCTGAAGTCTCACTGCAGTTAAAGATAGCCTCAAGAGATACCTAACTAAATAGTGTATCTGTCTGATGCCTTCCCAGGTAATTTCTGGGTTAAAGATCATGTGGGTAGGATATTTTTGCAGTTTAGAAATTTTGAAGCATAAAACAGGTCTTTTGAGGCCACAAGCTAACTCTGTTAGCTTCCAAAGTTTTGCCCTGGTGAGATCAGTCTTGGACTAGGGCCTGAAGGTGAGAGAGTGAGGAAGGGTGAAAATTTGACTTCAGATCTTCATGTCTTTATTTGTCCTGCAACCTCTCTATATCTCAGCTGAGCCAAGGGAATCTAGGAAGGTGTGTATACAGATCTGGGTTAGATAAGTTTTTTCCTTTTGGAATTTAAAGATGAAATATTCCTTCACATACATTTTGAAGGACACCCCCTTTTCAAGAACAAAACAATAAAGATATTCTGTAAAATCATTATGTAATTGTTCTCCATTTTTCTCCATTTGTTCTAATAACAGTTCTAATAACACTCAATTAAAGAAGTCATTAAGTAGTACATGTGCATAGACAGGGATTAAACTTTTATTTTCTGGCAAAAGGAAATAAAACTTTAAGCTGAAGAAATTAATCTCCTGTAATACTTCAAGATTTATCTATTAAATCACTTGCTAGTAGTTGAAAAAAAAAGCTATCTGAAACCACACTAGGAAATCCTCCAAGTCCAGCCAAATCTCTGATTGGGTCAGCTTCATTTATCACTGCTATCACCAGCTGATCTATAAATATATCTGCTTTTAAAGCCTACACATTCTGATATTTGCCTGTTGTCTCCTCAGAAGAGAAGGGCTAGTGGCTTCTCTTAAACAAGACTGGCTTAGCCAAAGCCAACATGAATGTAAGCCTAAGGGGCCAAGCCCATCAGTTGTTAGCTTTGATAGTCACTGCTATCATTTGAGAGTGTGCTTGTAGCCAGTCCAAGTTGGCAGTGTCAGCCCAAGCTGATTGGAGCTGCAGACATTTTTGCTGACTGGAGTCATGCTGTGTTTGCCAGTTTGCTGGAATAGACACAGACACTGATTGGGTCATGCTGAAAACATTCCTGTCCTATGAAGCAAGTCTGTTTGTATTTCAGGTTTGCCAGGACTATTGAATTAAAAATCTTGGGCTCACCACAGTTTGCTGCTTAATAATGCCTGTGAATGAAGGATTTTTTCCTCCCTGAAGTGTGACAGCATCATGATCACTCATCCCTGGCAAGGAGAGGAAGGAAAAGCAGAATTGTGGAGAAAAGTGGAAAAGGGTTATCTTTTGGGATAGCAAAGCCTATTGGAAGTGCAGGTAGCAGCATGTTGCCCTGACAGCTGTCTCAACTTCTCAGACCTTGTCAGTTTGTTGCTATGCAGCAGGTGCAGCCTTTTCTTTTATTGAAGCTTTACTCCATAAAGGCAAGGACAAGCCAAGGCAGTGGCTGGCCCTGGATTATACAAGTGGAGACACTCCGCTAAGTGAGGTAAGGCAACAGGTGTGAAAAAAATCCATAGAGCTGTAACAGCATTTAATCTGAGTTCTGCAGCAGGTTTTTTACAGCGGAACAGCAGCCAGCCATCTCTATAGGCAACTGTTGGGAAGACAAGAGCTGCTCATTAAATCTCATTAAGTTTCAGGTTGCCCACTCACTCTCATCTCTGTCTACAGAGATATTGTTCTTCATTCATGGAGAAAGCATGTGGGGAATTTGGGGCAGTTGGTCTACATGTTTCCTAATATCACCTTGTTTGTGCACAGGCTTCTTCTGTCCCTCTCTGTTCTCTGTGATTGCTTTTTGTGATGAAAAACTTGAGTATTTCGCAAAAAAAGGAGCAAAGGGATAAATGTAATATAAAAACAAAGATAACAGATATCTGTGTATAAAGATGAGATTTTTTTTTTCTGAATTAGAATAAAATGAAAACTTTATTTTATGTTTCAATATAATTCACCATTTCTTACTGAAAGGATACTGATTTTTGCCCTCACAGAGTAGATGGTTAAAAGAGTTAATTTAAAAACATTGTGCACCACAGGGTTTGTGGTTGGGATAAAATAGCAGTCTTGTAGCAATATTGTTATGGCACCTTTAAAAACTCTAGCAGAATGCATCCTTTTAATTTCCTTGGCTACGATATGAAATGTGAAGTATACTCTTATGTGGAAGACCACTTGAGATAGTCAATGTCAGGGAAAGTGTACAAACAGCACAGAACAATGAGCAGCCTTGTGCTAATGGATTGCTTATCACTCAAGATCTTTTCATTCTGAGGGGTTTTTTTCTTTACCTTGTATTGGGAAGTAAGAAAGGGAAATATGTTAAAGAATTTTGCATTGGTAATTCTGTTGTATTTTAAAAGCAATTAGATGTCTCAGATGTTTCTTATGAAGTGAGGGTGGGGAAGAGATCAAGACTGTTCAGAAGGTGAAAAATTATTTACTCTGATGCAAGGCATTTCAAAATAAAATATTTCAGTTGACTCCAAGGGTCTTTTCCTGAATCTAAAACATATGTGGCTGCAATTTATTTGGGTTTTCTTTGCCTCTGCTCCATAGATAACAGTTCCATTTTTGTGGGTCTTGAATACTAGTAATGCGGAATTAAAAGCAATCCCTGATATCTTAATCCATTGTATATGAGCAGAAAGAGAGACTTTCAGCTTCAAATAAAATTTATTCAAAGTAAGAATTTTAGATTATTTGTTGTTATTGTAAGAAAAGATTATGCACTTCAAATAACAAGTAACCATATCACTCTGCTAGCTAAATATCAAGAGAGACAAAGCAAATAAACAAGAAATGCTGAAATTAATGGACCCAATGCAAATTTGATCCTCTTCCACTGATTGCATGGCAATTATGCCAGAGAGGTATTTGATTCATTTGTGTGCCACCAAGGAAAATTATGCTCCTGAAATAGTGTTCTGTTCTATTGACTTTTGAGAGTGACAACTAATTCAGTATGAATTAGAATGACTTGGTAGTATTTTCATGCAATAGCTACTTTACTGAAAAACGGCAAGATTATTGGCTTAGGAAACTGGCTCTTGTTTTGACTAGATAAATGCTCTGTAGTCTGCTGACAATGAATGTACTAATTTTTTATTAGTATTTTCCTGATTAATTTGGTTTCTAATTCCCTAAGAAGTTTTTATGATAATTTAAAAGCATAATTGTCCACATATTTGGTATGAATACAATGCATGCTGGATAGCAGTCCAGAGTCCTAAAATAATTTCTTTAGGGGCAGCACCTTTGCATGCACAAAGTCCCACTGAATTCACATTCTCCATACATGGTGCTAATCAGAAGATTAATATCTTTGAATTTTAGTGGCTTTGTACTAGATAATCAAGGGGATTGTTTACATTCAGCTATCCAATAGGGTTTAACCAAAACTGTTAAATTTAATTAATTATAATTATATATANAAAAAGGTTAAATATACATAGTGGAGCTCAGAGTACAACTTTTCAGGGCACAGAGATGATTTAATTACGCTATTAGAGATCAAAAGTAGCTAAATCTTTTGTTGCTTAACAATTCTTTAGTGAAATGAACAAGCAGTTTTCTTAATGGACAGGGATTCATCACAGTAAAATCGCTTTTTGGAATTGATGGTCTCAGAAGAAAGACGGAGGACTGAGTAAGGTCCTGACCCAGCAGCTAAATCCATGCAGACAGATCCCTACACCTGCATAGGCTTCCACTGAAGAGTCACCACCAAGGTTTGGAGACTCCATGAATTTTTGGTCATGAAGTCTGTGACTTGCAGGCACAGTTGGACTGGGAGAGTATGGGTGGAAGGTAGGAGGATGAGTGCCTCCCCATTGACACCATATGGAGTGGTGTGCACTCCAATCACAGTGCAGGCTTGGGGTCACATTACTCTCAACTCCCCACCCCTTCTTCCTTCTTCACCTTCAGAACCGGGCAGCATTGCCACGAGTCAAGGCTTGCTGAAGGGGCAATGGCAGGGAGCAAGCAGGTGAGAAGAGAGGCAGCTTCCTTTGACATCATTCTTTCTAATCTATAAATAGGAAGAATAAAAACAGTCTCTGCACCGAATTTCACTTAAATTCTTTTTAAATCGAAAAGTGAAATGGTGCTCCCTTGCCTTTGCTTAGCTAGGATGGGAAAGGCAGCTGTGAGTGCATGAAAAGCATTAAAACTCATTTACTGAATGATGTCACATGCTCTGTAATAAATATATTTTTTGTATTATTGCAGCTGGAACAAACAAGTAAAAGCATTGACTCAAGTGCTCACATGATCACCACCACCAGGGTACCTGCTGATAAGCCAGTACGAATTGCCTTCAGCCTTAATAATTCCCCAGGTACAGTTTAATTTATGGAGTAAAATACAATGCTTTTAAATTTAAGCCACAACTACTTTTAAGTTTTACATTAACTTAACCAGTGTTTACAATATCAAACCTAGTCCAGTGTAATGGATGGATTTTTTTTCTGAGTGGTAGCATGTGATCAGTTTTCCTGTCTGATAACTTTTAATGTTTCCATTAACAATTTCATTAGACTAAACCCACTAGATTGACAGTTTTTGAATTTTATGTTCTTTCAGTGGTTTGTGGTATGCAATTAGGACTGTAATAAACTATCAAATTTATCTGCATGTGCAGTATGTCTGATTCTGTGGAATTATTAAACAAGAAAAGTAAAAGGACAAATTTGCATGAGCCTAGAGCAGGAAGAGACTTTTTCTAGGAGGAAGGTTGGAAGGTGCCACACATGCCCAGCTTGGTGAAAGGTTTCAGGAAGCAGGTGCCCCACATGGCATGTTCTCTGAGACAGCAGCATAAATTTCATTGATGTTTATCTAATCAGCTTGTGCTGAGGGAGTATTATTTCCCCAAACATACCCTGTACACACATGGACCTTTTGGAGTAGATAAATGTTATTGGTTTGCACCTTCAATATTATTAAGGACCAGAGAGCAGTTGCCAAACAATGAATATCAAAACTAAATAAATCAATGGGGAAGCTGAAAAGCATCCAAAAAATGTTGACTGTTGCTTTTGCTAAAGGTGAGTGCCTGGAGTCAGGTCTGAGATGTGTTTGTGGCATGAAGTATAAGGACAACTGAAACCTATGCTGTTGAGTGCTTTATGCTTTATGAGTGCATTGTGGGTATGGGACTCATACCTCATAATGTATGAGGTCACTGCCTGAGGTTTGTGTGAACAGAATCTCAGCTTGAATGCAATTTTCTATTTAAAAAATATTTTAGAATATGCATTATCTTTCCTAGCTAATTGTTGTGTACTATTTTAATTTTCAGCTACAGTACTGAAATACAACCTCATCCCCTAAGCAAGGGAATTAAAAACCAAACATCTTCATATATTATTGAACCTAGCTTCAAATTCATGAAGATGAGTGACAAAGAAAGATTGGGACAAGGAATATAAAGAAACATGTGATAATCTTTGTGCCCTTTTTCACAAATTAAAATAACCTGTCAATTATATTTTTATTACAGAAAGCAGTAGGGAATCATTCACATCTCTCAAGATACAGTCACATGGTAAATTGCTTGCAGGAATTATGGCATAAATAGATCTTGAAGAAAGATGTAAATGAAAGGGGAGTGCTCTTACAAAATATGAAAAAGGAATGCTAATGTGAGGCACAGAAAACAAGTCAGGGAAAGCCGAGACCTTGGGAAAATCAAAGAGAGCAGAGTGATCTGTGACAAGAGACAGCAGTAGGAAATGACAAGGTTGTGAATAGCTTGGAAGAAGGGGACGTGAAAGGCAGGAAGCCTAACTTCCTTGACATTGCATCATATTTTATTTTTTACTTTTTTATCCTGATAATAATTCCAGGCTCTCTCTTAGCATTCACAAAAACAGACTCAATTAGAGAAAAGTAATCCTTCTCTTCTACATTTTGTTAAATTGTTCCAAATGTTAAA
This sequence comes from Sitta europaea, assembly GCA_013400255.1. NCBI lineage: Eukaryota > Metazoa > Chordata > Aves > Passeriformes > Sittidae > Sitta > Sitta europaea. The sequence continues at coordinate 98,719 of VXBS01006233.1, forward strand.
ATTGTTAAAATTTTGTATCCTTTACTCTATATATACAAATTTTCCTGCAGTATGCAATCCTGAATCTTCATGAGCACTGATTAAAAAAACCCCAGCAACCAGTAGAGTGAGCGCCATGTTCCCCTCTGCATTACATCCTTTGGGAGCTACCAGGAGGCCTAAACTGACATTCTTGTTTTACTATGCCGTAAGAATTTCAAGCATTTTTATATTAGATATATTTCAAGAAGGCAAAGGAAATAAGCTTTTAATAGGTATGAACATTTCCAGCAAAACATAGTTGAATCAAGAGAGTATAAACAAATATTTAACACTTTGTTTTAAAGATGAGCTACAAAAACATTCAACAGATAGACCTTTAGGTATTCCATAACCGGTGCTTTTTTCCCCCCTTACTCTTTTATATATTTTTTTATCTTTTTTTTTCTTCTTGATGAAGATATTTGTTTTCAGTTCAAACAGGAGTTACCTGTTGTGTGTTAGTAAGCATCAGCTGAAGCTCTTGCACTGCTAGGATACAATAAGTTCTTGGCAAGGGCAAAGTGATGAGGAAATCCCTCTGACTTAAGCTTTTCCTTAAATTCTAACTCACTTGAAAGGCACAGTGACACATTTCACCAAGAAAGGCTGCATTCTCCTTCCGGGGGCTGTGCAACTGCTTACTAGGAGGAACTGACAGCATAACTGGATATAAAAAGAGGAAATGGAATGTTTCTTCTGGGTGATGATTATCTCACTGGCTAGGATTGTAAGCAAGCAGTGGGTGTGAGGGGCAGTGAAAGGAAAAACTACTCTCAGCTCATGAGAAGAAATTACTTTGTGTTAACTGACCTACAAGACCAGAGCTGCCTTATCCTGAGTGTACAAGAAATAATTTACATTATTTGGTAGTCAACTCACGATGACTAGATAGCTTTGTGAGGTATTTTTAATGTGAAAGTAGAGTAACCAGTTCTTTAAAAGTCTCAGGAGCAAGTCCATGAGCGAGTGCTATATAAGAAGACAGTTTTATTGTGTATCTCTTATTCCTGTATATATAAATGTCTATATTCGGCTGTTTCACTCAAGTTCACTAACACACGTTTCTCAGGGTGTGTCTGTGCACTGTATAGCAACAGTTTGACATTTTAAAGTCATTTTGGAAACACACTATTTCAACCTAACTTACAACACTTGGAAACTAATGCATCTTGAATTGAATGTAGTGTTCCAAGATTCAAATAACTGTTCCAGAGTTGAAAATTCATTGTGGTTTGTCAGCATCAATTTCATTTAACTGGTGAAATTCAATATGTCCTGATTTTTATCAGTCTTACAAATACATGAATTTCAGGAATTTAGACAGCTGGTTTTGTTTTGTGTAATAGTTCAAAGGGAAGATTTATAGGTTCTCTTCACCTTGCCTCCTAGAATAAAAGCTTGAATCTAGCTGAAAAGTTCTTCTCATAGTATGTGGTAATAAATGACTGGGTCTGAAATTGTTAGTGAGTTCTTTAATTTGAAATCAGTCTAACTCTGACAGCGCCTTCCAGAAAAATCTCTGAGAACAAAGGCAAAACATACATCTTCTAATGAACCTGACAGACAGTGGAACAGTGTCATATTTTTACATGCATAGCAAAATTACTTATTTTACTCCTCTTTATGCTTATTATCCTAGTGACTACAAGGAATTTTTTGCTTTTCTAGTTTCTCATGCAAGACTCTTTTGCAGTGGTTGCCTCTTCAAAAGCAACCTTCAAATTCCTGCCCCACCCTCATATTGGTTGTAATGGCCACAGGTTTTCCAGCACATTGATTAACAACCAGTGAGAATTGCTAAAGTATATGGCTTAAATTTACAGAGCTTATTTCCTAAATCTACACCAAATCTACAGGGCTTGGTTCTTGGGAATTAGATGGGAAAATCAGGCGAGATACCCTCAAAGGGACATTCATCTGAGGATGCTTAGGCTTGAGTGAAGTTATATGAAGTAGAAGGAGTTCACTCTTACATTTTCCGTTTTGGACTGTTTCTATTTTTGGGAGGTCCACAACTCTTATTATTGAGCAAGCCTTCACATCCTATTTCTGGGTGGGGCAGAGACCATTCCCCACTATTTTACAAGTGAAATAACCGTGAGGTTGTGTAAGGTCGTGTCAGGCAGGGCTGCGAATAGAAGCCCTGGAGCTCCACAAAGCAGTGCCAAGTCGCAATCACTTAGCCACACAGCCTTTCAGGATGAATCTGATGAGTCTATACTTATCTGTCAGTATCCAGGCCCAGAGCTGCTGAATCTCACAGCCCTCCCAGGGCCAAGATTGGACCTTGACAGGCAGTTTGCCACTGTTGGTGCAAGTTATGGCACTTGCAATTCAATTTGATCACTTTTCCTGTGCAAGGGCCGATCCACTTACAGGATGGCAACCTACTTATATTACCAATTTAATTCTTTAATTTAGAAGGAAGAGATCTGAATACATTGGCCCACACATGTAGGAAAAAAAAAAATAGGACCTGACTGTATAATTAAATACTGGATCATAACTCAGTTACTCAAGGAAGCAGAGCTGTGATTGCTATTTCCTAAGTTTCGAGTGCTTGATTTAGCAACCTTAATGTGCTTTCAACACACTTAAAATTTTGATATTCTATTTCTGTCTATCTTAGTGAAGATCATAGAGAAACTAATTTTCAGGATTATATCACAAGGGAATCAAATGTTGTTCTTAAAGGATTTACTGCCTTTAGATCACAGTTCAGTTAAATGGAAGAGCCATATAGGAAAAGATTTGGATTAAATAAGTGAAGCTCTCCTGAAGTCAAGCTTCATTCTCAAACGTGCAACTTCAGCATGTATCAGCTGCCTCAGGGCTGGTAGTGAGCTTTTTGTACAAAGACAATCTGTGTTAATAGAGTTCAGATGCTCTTTGTTACAAATGACAGATTTCAGCAACAAGCCAAGCAAGCATGTGAACCTGATGAAACAGACATGAAAATCACACTATTTCATGCACATGAACTGAGTCTTTGGATAAAAATACATGGGTTTTAATCAGGGTACAGGTCTTTGGGGCATTTTTCAATACAGAATTTCAAAATTACATTTGGGATCTCTGGGAAATCAGGAAATGCTACTCATTTACATATCATGTTACAGAAATATTAACATAGGTGGCTGTAATGAAATCCCTGGTCTGATTCTTTCACATCACAGGATAGTGCTGTTGAGTTTGCTGGGATGGCCACAATATGCACATGTACTTTTTACTCCTTTCTTATTTCCTTTTGACCAAAATCTTGACTCATTTTCAGGTGCAGTGAGTTGCTGTCTTTGATTTTTAAATATATTTTTATTTTAAATGAAATAAGTTTTTAACATCCAGCTTGAATTATAAATAATTTTTCTTTATGTATTTCTTTATAGTGACTATAGGGATGAGATGCTGTTTGTAGCTGGTGAAGAATCAGCCTAGATATTTTCAGGGATTTGTGGTACAGAAATGCCACTAACTCTATTATAAAAGGTGTCTTTGATTATATCAGTGATTCCTTATAATAATCTAGATTTTCATTAAAAATTGATTATTAATTGAGAAAAGGGGGAAAAGAGGTATTTCAGAATTTTGTTTTCTAGTTAAGAAGAGGTAGAGTAGAGGATAACAAACACAGACCAGGAGATAGTTTTGAGAATGTTTTGATCTTCAGAATAATTCAGAAACATTTCTTAATCTGAGTTTTAGTGTCACTAGATTTTTAAGGCTAGAAGTCAATGTGATTTTGACTGGTATTCTGCATGTAAGGGCAATAGCAGTTCTTCAGACAAAAATGCAAGAGTTTGTATCTTTCCTCTTGACTTCCTGAAAACATCCTCAAAAAAGTTTTAGGAGGTAAATTACTGCTTTCATTTGCTTTCCTCTTGCATGAAATTTAAGTTTTCATTAGTACCAAAAGATTTTTATTGTTATTGTTGTGGTTGATACTTTGACAACATTGAAATAAAGACTGATCTGGGGCAATAATTTATTTCACTGAGAGCTGTGGGGAAAGCCTTGTGTTGTTCTTTTTGGAAAAAAAAAAGATTGCAGTTAGCTATGAGGATTTATTTTAATTTTTGTAAATGAAATACTTCAGCTGAAATTCTCAAAAGAGCCTAAGAGAATTAGGAACTCAGGATAATGTCAAAACACTGAAGTCTCTAGCGTTTCTCAATGATGTTCTGCACATCAGATGATGATTTAAACAGGTTTTAAACTAGTATAACTAAAAAAAAACCCCTAGCAGCTGTTCAATAGCTGCTAGGGCAAGCCCATTATAAAATGTACTATGGTATGTCATAATGGTTAGGATACCAGTACATTCTATTTTTAGTACCATTGACTCAGTTACTTGAGTTCAAAAAAATAAGCAGGGAACATCTGTTTATTGAAAGGATTTCCTATACATTAATTTCTCTCTCTATTCCATAAAGTACTTCCAAAATTTTTGCCTGGTTCTTCTTGGAGTATGATCCAATTTATTTTCCAATATTCTGACACTGCATTAATTTCAATTTCTTATTAATAGCTGATGCTGTGAAAATGTAATTACTGTCTGACATTTCTTCAATTTTTTAAAATCATTCGGAGTGTTGCTTTTGTTACATTTTTCTTAATTTTATAGGTGTCCAAATTCGCTCCATAAAGCTACTGTACCAAAGATTTTACTTCTGGAATTGCCAAAACAAATAGCAGTTTAACTGCCATCCATGACTCTGGTCCAATATCTCTGTCAGAATATTTAACAGCTATTCAGCCAAATATTTGTAGAGCAGCTGTAGCCCTAGTCAGACTGAGTCTTATTCTGTCCTTCCTTCTAGCCTTGCCATATGATTCATCTTTCTTGTTTTAGAATATTAGTCTATTTATATATTGTACAAGAAAGCAATAGCAAATTAAAGGTAAACACTTGCATATGAACGTGATACATTTCTATACAATTAAAGCAATTTAAGTATTTTCCAGAATGGACATGCTTGACATATGGTGTGAAGAAAGAAGGGGGACACTCACATGACATGGGTGTGACTTTTTGATAATGTTAGCAAGACAACTACTCCACCAAAATACCGGAACTTCATTTTTTTTTCTGAGGAAATTCAAGACCTTTTGCTTTTGTATCACTATATCTTTTTCTTTTTCTCTGAGCATCTCTTTCAGAGGCTGCCCAGCTCTATGTTATTGAGTAAGACACTGTCTATGTGTTAGCCAGTATGTTTATTTTTCTTAGGATAAAGTGACTTATTTTTCTTTTTCCCCCAATCTCCTTTGCTGTATAACCAAAGAAGCCAGGAGAACGAGATATCAAATATTTGAAAAATAATTTAGATCCTAGTCTGTACTCTTTTAGAATCCTGCTTTGATATGAGGTCCTCTTGATCTTCTTGGGGTTTTGTTGCTGTGTACCAGTCTACAGGTACACAGAAGGTTGCAGTATCTGAACTGTATTGGCAATTTTCTCCTGTAAGAGCCATCCTTATTTAATTTTGACACATTACAAATAACTGACTGTAAGCTAATAGTAACACTCTCCTCACCTCCCATAACCTGTAGTAAGATGAATAAACAGTTATCATAATCCAATGCAAAACTGAGAGTGTGAAAGTCACTGAGAAAGAGATATTGCACTGGCGCTACCAAGTGCAATTCATATTTCTGATCTCAGTCCAGCTACTAGTGGGCAGGTGTCCACATCACAACCCTGACATAACTGGAACAATCTGTCCCACCTTTGCTGGAAGCCTGTACTAAAAATAAAACTAAAAATATCCCAAACAAATAAATAAAAATACAGCTTGGTTTGTTGTCATGACTGAACTAACTCCAGCCCATTAAGATTCATATTGACAGGTTAAAGTCCTTTAAGACAGTCCTTTACTTAGCAGTGTACTGGAGAGAGCTCAGGAAGAAAAACAGTTTAGATTTGTTTTATTAAATTATCGCATGTCCTACTGGGCTAACTGCTTTGTTTCTTAATCACTGCAATGCAAAATAGACTTTCTGTATTTCCAGAATGCAAACTTTTCTTATTACCAACCCACTAGTATTTTCAAGGATTATACTGAGGCATCTCAAGTGTAAAATATAAGATGTGGAGGTGTTTTCAGAATCCCAATATTACTGTTCAAATATGCAATATAGAACTTCATCAAATAGATTATTTGAAACGCCCTCTTTCGTAGAGAATGACATTTAACATTTTGTTTACCTTTTAGATGATGCTTCCCCTGAAAACTTCTCTTTGGCATTTCCAGAACTAGATCAGCAGCTGCAGGTAAACTTTTCTTCTCTTATGATATTTCTACTTCATTTTCACTGTATTTGGTGTTATAAAATGTCTCTGGTTGTTATACTATGGTGGAAGTTTTTAGGGGTGCTTTTCTACCCTATTAACATTTAATAGGACTGTATATATCCATAGAAGAAAACATTGTTTTTGCAAGATCTACAGAAAATTTTTAGTCCAACTGCAGGGAAAATACTATTTTAGCAAACTTGCCTGCTTTTAAGATTTTCTATCCAATTCCTGCCATGCTGCTGCACTGCAATAAGAGTTCTTGTTCAGTTGATGGGAGAAGGAGTGAGACAGGCATTATACATTCTAATGCCTGCAGGCTGTGCTATGACTGATATCTTCAGTTTTCTCAGAAGCATTCAAAGAGAATACTTTGGTGACCAGTCTGATTTGTCAGCACAGGATGATGGGCTCCCAGTATACTGGACAGTGAGCAATTGATGGCAACTCCATTGTTCACCAGGCACAAAGCCAGTTCTGCATCCAGGGATTATTTCCCTATGCTCTGTAGTAGTCTGTAGTGTTTGCTGGCTTTTGTAGACTACTTCAGATCATCTGTTTTCCCAGGAGCATTTAGACTTCCTGTGGTATTTCACTATTAAGGCAGTTGTTTCCTGAATGTAAATTGAGAAAGGCATTAGTAGACCACTTGTCCAATAATGTCATCTTTCCTGTACCTATCAATTGGTGAGACAACATGGGAGGGCTGCTGACTTCAAGAGCTGACACTTCTGTCCTGCTGCTCTCATCAAAAGGATGACTAAGAAAGGAATGGAGAATGACAGAGACTCTTTTTGCTCTATCCCTCTCATCCTGAGGATATGGGCAGGTTCTTTAGGCATAAATAGGAATTAATAACAGTTTAAGATTTGGGACAAAAGAAACCAGGGAGTATGCTAATCTTTTTATTCCACTAACCTTCCAGTGCAGCAAACATGGTTGGTTTTTTTTTTTCCTTAGAAGACTTCAATTTGAGAAAAGCAATCACGTTTCATGGCTGAAGCACTGAATTGAAAGAACCTGCATTTTGTTTCCAACTCTGTCAGTGACACATTGCCGAATCCTGGAGTTGCTTCATCCCTCTGCTCATCTCTGAAATTAAGTTAATAATTTTTACCTTTTTTGTTAAAGAGCATTAAGAGCAGTGGGTGAGGATTGCTCTAGAAGAGCACAGTATGATTATTATTGCTGTTCTTGATACATGAAAACAAAATTACTAGCATTATATATAAGTGCTTTGCAGGACAAGTGATGATTTTTTTATTAGGACTTCTATGACTTTTACATTTCTGGAACCTATAATATACTCTAAATATGGAATTCCATGATAGACTGAAAATTCTCTGGAAGCATTCAAGTGTGCTGGATAGATAATAACCTTTCAGTAAAAGGTTCTGAATACACACTAGCACAATCCCACTAAGTGTACCCAATTGGTCCGTTAAGTACTTGATTTTGGTTTCAAGAAACCCTTCCTTTACTCTCATGGTACTCAGTATGATAAAAAATTCAAAGAAACAATCAAAGGCTTTGGTTCATATAATGTTCTTATTGTCCTTCATAAACTCTCTTGGCAATATCAAGGTGGATGAAAGGATAACTTATGAGAACTACCTGTCAGACTCAACCACTTAAAAGTATAAAATTTGTAGTAGCACTTCATCCTTTAGCTTTTCAAGCTCATGTGCATATTTATACTTGGATGCCTTTATGTTCATCCAAGGGCAGTGATGTCATTACATGGTTCTGAGCTGATGCAGAGGTAACATTGCATTCAAATTTAGCAATAAAAACTTGACTTTCCTTGCTTTTGTCAATCTGGATCACAGTTTCATGTGATACCTGTTTAATGTAATTACAATATTTTTAATCTGATTAAAATTTCAAACAAGCAATAACTCTCACAAAGTTGTCATTTACCTTGTTACATTTCTTATTAATTGTTTTTTTCCAGTTACTACAATCCAAACTGCTTCAGGTTTGTCAGAATTGTATAGCACGTGCTTGCAATTCATGTTAGCTTTGAAACAGGTAGCTCCTGTATTACAGAAACAAGTAAAATGGGCTTCACCAGGACCTGCAGAAGTAGTGAATTGTGGTGTCCCTTGTCATTCCATGATTTTTTCTGTCCCGAGGTCCATTAGTATAGAGTACACACATGAAGGGTCGTGTAAATGAACCTTTTAATCAACTGTGACAATAGCAGCCTGAAATGTTGAATTTGTAAGAATGCTGGTATGTATGCTCATAATAAAAATATCATATCTTAGAGCCACAAGATTTTCATCAGTGTGCCATAAATACAGTCAAAAACATTTGAATTTTAGTTAAAGAAGTGAACTATAAATGCAGGTTATGTAACTATATAGTAATAGACACCTTAAAAAAAAAGTAATTTATGGATTTCAAACATGCAGAGGAAAATTTTGAAACCTGTTTTAAAAACAAACAAACAAAAAGCCTAAATTAGCTGATCTTTGAGTTGGATTTTGAAAGCAGCTTGAAAGCTATGTAAGTTCAGCAAGTCACTTGGAAAATCAGAGTCTTAGAATTCTATGCATGCAGGCAGCAGACCACAGCCTTAGTACCAAGCAATTTGCACCTCTGTTTTAGGCTTCAAGCCCTCGTTCTCCTATGTTAGGCCTTGGCAGACAACTTGGCTATTTGAGCAGAATTACCTAGTGGTCCCACTTTTCCTCCCACAATCCTTCCATACCTATTCCCAGTGCAGCAGTATCAGATGGCAGGGCAAAGTTCAGTGCAGCCTACCCTTGACAGGGTAACAAACCCTGCTGTCCAAGCACCCAGCTGTACACAGGTGGAGATGGGATTGCCTGGAGAGAAAGTCTTTCTAGGAGATGTAGTAAAAAAGCTAATATTCTACAAGGACTCTCACGAAAGGACTTTCCTTATTGCAGCTTCTTTCTGAAGAATAAAATTGATCAGGCTGTGTGTTCTGATGTACCAGCTAGCTTTAGACTAACATGTTTTATTTCCAAATTACTTTTTTAAATGTTGCATTTTTCTACATATTCCAAGAAGCCATTTGTAAGAAAATAATTCAACTACTCTAAACAAAAATTGATATGTGGTCAAGCAGACATGAAAGCCCTACATATGGGAACAGTTTAAGCTATACTTGCAGCTTTATTACTAAAAAAAAAAAACCCATACATGGAACAAAAATAACTTCCTGCTGAGTTATCAGTGAAACAAAACTCATATTAATAAACTTCTTGCTTTCAATTCCTTTTGTTTGCAGCATTGGAAATTATCTTCTTCCCACTGATGAGCATTTCCTGCTTGTTTGAGCTTTGGTGTTTTCCCCCCCTCCCTTGTGTGCGCCATGTGGTGGGTAGTGCAGCAAGGGTAGGCTGGTTCCACCTGTCACTGGGAAACTTTAACCTTTGCTTTGTGTAAAAGCTGGACAGGTCCTTGGAAGCACTTCCTTGATTAGCTGCATGGTGACCCCTCTGACAGACACTTTACTACAGGTTATCTGCTGTATTTAGAAACACACATCCTAGGCCTTGTTGTTTTGGTCACTGAATGGAGAGGTGGTTACCTAGTGTTAAGTACCTGCATTGCTATGCCCTGTGTGTTGCCTATCCTGTTCCAACACTTCCTGTGACTAGCTCAGTTCATCTCTCTGTTCTCCATCAAAATATTTATTCCAGCTGAGAGCTTGATCCTGAAGAGGGAAGAACACAAGTCACATATGGATACACAGGGTGTTCTTTCAAAACCAGGTTGGATGGGGCTCTGAGCAACCTAGTCTATTAGAAGGTGTCCCTGGCAGGGGGTTGGAACAAGGTCATCTTTAAAGTCCTTTCCAAAACAAAACAATTCAGTGGTTCTGTGATCTCGTCTCATGAAATCCTGAGCTTGAGAGACATTTATGTCATATTTTGTATTACAAAACTATGTAGTTAGATGACTATAAAATTGCTGCAATAGAGAAAAAGCTCCAACCATTTATAACATCATTTTTTTTAAGTCAAAGGATAGTTTTTCTTGCTTTAGTGGAAAATGTTCATATAAAAGAAGTAATGAAAATGTTATGAAAGGGGCAGTGTGTTGTGTGTGATATAAGCCTTTAGCAGAAATCTTGTTTACTCTGGAATTTTAATTGCTTCTACTGAATGCCAGGATTATTGTTAGACACATGAATTTATTTAGAAAGTTTAAAAGCATACTGTGCTTTTAAAGAGGATGCTGTAATTTTTTGACTATGTGTTGCTTTCCATGAGAATTCCTAGAGCACTGTGTTGCTCTATAATTAGATTTGGTTGCCTATGAACTTGATAAGTCTCCTGTAATGCTGCTGTCATAACTTTGGTCTTAGATTATGTAAGACCATTTTACGCATGTATGCATGTTCACCAAGTCAGAGCATCATACTTAACCTTTTAAGAAAGAATGGAAAATCTCCCAGGAAGGAAAGCGAAAGTGACAATTATTCTCATCCAGTTGACCTGAATTGTTTGGAGGAAAGAGAACTCTTTACTTTCATAGTAAAACTAGACTAGACTAGATGGCAAGGTACTTCATGAAGTAGCAAGCTCAGGCTGTCCTAAGAGTTAAAGTATGGCTGTTTGCTTCTGAGTGAAAGAAAAAACATACTGCAAATTTAACTTTATTAAGGTCTTCTGAAATTAGTCACCTCGGTAAACTAGCAATCTCTTAACATAAAATGTTATACAGACTTCATGGAATGCCCCTGGGCATTCTGTACCGCACTATCTGCACTACTTCACATTGCCTGGCCACAGACAGTTAAAAAAGTCCTTCCAGGTTGAATGAAGATTTTCCCATGATACTTCAGAAGGTGTTTGCTAAATAAGCCTGTTTCATATCCTACTGACCAGAAATTACTAATGGATGCTGTAGATAATATCTCTGAAGCCTTTCTTAGAAGTTTCCAAATTACAGAGGAGCAAACCAAATTCTCCAGTTCTGGTTGCCCCATTCTTGGAAGTGTTCAAGCCCACGTTGGGCAGGGCTTGGAGCAACCTGGTCTAGTGAAAGGCATCCCTGCTCATGGCAAAGGGGCTAGAACTAGATACTCTTGAAGGTCCTTTCCAACCCAAACCACTCTATGATATGATCCAATTATATTGTATCTAGCCATTTGAAAATATAGTCACATTTATATTTTAAAGAAAAATACATTAATAATTTAAAAGATTCTTGATATAGTGCTTACTCCCATAGACAAATTGAAAAGAATTTTATGACAAATTTATGAATTTTAATTTTAGAAATTAGTAAACTGATTGTATAATTTAAGTTTAATTTAAGTGCTAAAATATTAGTGTAAGAAAAAATATCACTGAAGGGGAAACAATAATAGGAAGGGTTTTAAAAGTCAGCAGCTGGTTCTAAGTGAGACTTAGATACTAAGTTTCAGCATGACTAGATAATTTTTAGCTCTCTATATATATCATTTGAGTGGGAAGCTGGAATATAGAAACTGAACACTCTTTTCATTTTTAAACTGGTTTACACCAGCTAGATTAGTGGAAACTAAATCTGAAGTGTTTTTTGCTTTGTTTTGTTGTGTTTTTCTTTATAAGTATCACTGGGGACTTTTCCCTTGGTACTATTTGAAATTGTTTTATTGCGACACACTTGTTGTTGGCTGATCTCTGGTAGATAGCAGAGATGCTGCTTTGGCTCATCCACACATTCTTGGACTAGAGCACTGAGACTTCTATATTCAGTCTTGCTAAATTTATGCTTCTTATTTGGGTGGCTATATGAATGGTGCTCTTGCTCATCCACATTGAAATGCGATTAAAAGCCCTTTTCTTGAGATTAGATTCATCAAGTATTTGGCTGCCCTTTCCCTGAGTTCTCAAGATCTCCAAGATCAGGGAGAACAAAACAATGTGCTGTGAAACAATTCTGCTGCAGCAGTTTTACATTTAGAACACAAAATATAAGTGTCCATGTTAAAAGTTCACTGAGAGATCACATACCAGATACAAGTACTTGCAAGCTCCCCATACATTACTTATATCTGTGCTTTGGGTTATGTCTGAAGCCAGTTTACCCTGTATCCTGAACAAAAATGGTTTTAATCTTTGTCTCTGAATATGTTTAGTAAAATTTAAATTTCCAGTTTAGATAATAAAAAGGATTACAAGGTCATAAACAGGACAAGTCTGACTACTTGTGCTTAATGTTGTAATAATATTGTTAAGGGAATGTTGCTAATGTTGTTAATGGAATAATGTTGTTAAGGGAATATTATACTACACAGAAGAGTCAAGGTAGGGCAGCAAGAAATGCAAAATAGCCTCTACTAATATTGTGAAATGCAATTGGATGTTATTTAACTGGGCACTAATGGAACTATTATAAGTGTTTTCTTTTACTTCAAACAAGCGGCTCAAGCATGCTATTTGTAGTTCACTTACAGTCAATAGATTCATGGCTAATAACTTAAAAATACTTCCTCAAAGTGTTATAACCAAAATGTGACAGTCAAGCCTGAGGCCTGAATTAAGATGCACTCTTTTTTAAGGAGCAAAAAGCACTTAACTTTAACCAAAATGTATTGTATGATGAAATTTACATAAGGAGTCCCAGAACAGCTTGGTTTTATTTGTCATATTTATTACATTCAGTGTGCTTTGAAAAAAAAGTTGATGTTGCTACAATGATGTCAGTTCCTGGCAGGGTAAAGATGTATGTGATAGGTCTGACCAATGCATCAGCTTTAGTATTTACATATCACTCCAGCTGAAAAAGAGGGAGGTAAGGGAGAAATCCTTCTTTGAAAAGTCTTCAGGGACATTTTGGAGATCTGACAAGGAAAGTTCTGAAAATTCTCACAATGTTTGAAGTTTTACACATATTCTGATGCAGGGAACTGTTTTGATTCTTTCCTTCCATGAAAGGCTGTCACTAGGAATAGTTGGCTATATTGACAGCTAAGGGAAAAAAAATTATTTAGGTGTTCTCAAAGGAATTTAGATAAATATTATATCTTTTGAAATATGTGGGGTTTAATAATATTTAATTTAAAAAACAGTGGGTTTTTTTTTTCATTTTTTTTTTCTTAAAGCCTCTGCCGCCTTGTCACGACTCTAAGGAATCTATGAAGGTGTATAAACAGCACTGCAAAATAGCAGAAGAGTACCATGAGGTCAAGAAAGAAATTGCTCTGCTGGAAGAAAGAAAGTGAGTAACTTTCCCAAGGTATTTACTGTGGTATATTGTTGCTGTAGGGTAACACTTGGCACAGATTCCTTGTGATTTTTTTGTCAAAGGCTGCATGAAGAATGACTTTATTAAAAGGGTCTCCCCTTATATACCGTTTTCCACAGACCCCTGTGATTGGTGAAAGACAAACCTCTTCACCCACATAGGTCAAACCAGAGGGACATCAAAAGAAATCCCTCCTCCCAGGAGGAATGTACGCATAGATATTGTAAAAAAAACCAGTTATGTTGTTTATGTTCTTTCCCTGAGAAAAGAATTTCAGCAAACCAAAAGATCAGAAAACCAGAACTTTAGAAAATCAGAAACTTCAGGCCTGAAACCAGACTATAGTATATTCTCTTTGTAAAACCCTGTTTGAAACATGAAGGTTTTACATTGTATTTTCTGACCTTATATACATATACTCTTACATATGTATATACTTATTTATATATATATTAAAATTGTGGCCTTCCAGTATCTGGAGGAAGCCTACAAGAAAGATACTGAGAGACTATTTATAAGGGCCTGGAGCGACAGGACAAGGGGAACGGCTTCAAACTGACAGAGGACAGGAATAGATGGGATATTGGGAAGAAATTCTTGCCTGTGAGGGTGATGAGGCCCTGGCACAGGTTGTCTGGAAAAGCTGTGGCTGTACCGTCCCTGGAAGTGTTCAAGGCCAGGTTGGACAGGGCTGGGAGCAACCTTGTCTAGTGGAAGGTGTCCCCTGCCTGTGGCCTGGGGTTAGAAATGGATTATCTTTGGGGTCCCTTCTAACCCAAGCTGTTCTATGATTGTATGATTTCATGCCCCTGCCTGATGGTCACAGTAGAACTCAAGTTGGTCATTGCTCTATAGGATCAAATGAGGCCACTAAGGGCTGTCATAGTTTTGGGCACTCAGCTTTGTGGATGTCCCTTAAATCCTTCACTGACAGCCTCAAGATCACGTAACAATCCAGTACAGCTGGTGCAGGTTCCTTTTCAATTTTTGTTTTCTCAATAAACATTGCACTCTTTAATGAACAATAAAATGGATCCTCCTTTAGGCTTAGAATACTTGACAATGTTAGTAAGCATGTTTCTGTGAGGTGCTTTGTTTTTGTGTACACTGGTTCAATATATATGGGCATTTCAGGTGTTCATACCCAAAGTGAATAAGCTGGAGACATTTTTCTTGTCTATGGCCTGTACTCATAGCCCTGTTATCTTTTGCCTGACTATTAAATGACAAAGTGCACTCTGTGTCTGTCAGTCCCTTTCCACAAGAAACCTGAAAAAGAAATCCAGAGAGAGGAAAGAAGGTGAGTAGTGAAAACTCTGTCCAGCTGACCTTGACTTCAGCCAAGTTTGCATCCTGGGGAATCTTCAGCTGCAGAAGCAAGATGATGGGAGGGAACCTGTTGAAATCCTCTAGTCTTACAAGACTAGAAGAACTCCCTGAATCCAAACTACGCAGGGCAAGAAAGTGAGATGTCTTTATCCGGGTTGATGGCTATAGGCACACTATAGTTACTTTTTGCCTAAAGTGTCAAAGCTAGTTGAAATTTCCCACTGCATATCCCCTTTCACTGAAGGATCTGTGTGGCCTTCAGATGCTGACAGACTGGAACAAAATCTGAAAAAGTTGTCCAATGTCATGGGAAAAGGCATTTTGCATTTGATTCATATTTGCAGCATTTGCATTTAATTCACCATTAATTGAACTTGGCCAATCAAAAGTAATTGGTATTTTAAAAAATATTATAAGATAAGCAATTTTTTAAAATTTGCAAGGATTTTTCAAATTTGGTGGTCTGATATAAGCTGCTTACATATATATCTAGCAATCAGTTCAGTGGAAATCATGTGTCTGTCTACTCTGAAAATCCAAACACAATATAAAATATTAAATGATTGTTTAAGTGCTTTAACTTTAGTTGTATAAACACCAAAGGTAGTCTTCAATCACTTGGCTTTTAGAGTCTACTAATATAAATCCATTATTATTATTATTGGCACAACCCTGAATCAGTTATGCCTATTTATGAAGAATCCTTGGAGCTTATGAAAATGAGACATTCATGTATATTTTTGCATTTTCTGGAATAAAAAAAATTGGTGTTTGAAGACAATTTTTATCAATCCATAAGTCTACTGTACTAGCTAAATTAGAAATGTTTTGCTTCTTGAGAATGGCAGGTACATGCGCGAAATTGTTTACCTGAACTCACAACTGTCCTAATCAACCTGTGAGCCCAGAGGTCAGCATCTCAGTGGTGCTTATCCTGGATGAATTAAAGGGCTTCAGGCTGGCATTTTTCTTCATTCAACCAGTGGATGTCAACAGTGTAACAATATCAGGAAGCTTCCACCACTGCTATCTTCCACCATTGTTCTGGGAACTCCATGCCCCAGTAAACATATGTTATGAGTGGCTGTATAAAGCAACAAATGGAATTATATTATTGAGACTGGTATGTACTTTCTAATTTGAAACTTTGTAATTAATTTTGTAATACTTTTGTATTTGAAGCCTTTTGTTCACATGCTGTCTAGCTGTGAAACTCCTAAACATGACAAATATCAGAGAAGCACCTTTCACACCTCCAATGTGTCTTAATCTGAAAAAGTGATCCTACAGCATTGGGATCAAAGATGTTTCATTTCCTACAAGCTGATGCACTGTGGTTGCCTGATTTTGAGGTTTACCAAGCTGCAAGTAACAACTGAAGATGTTTTTTTCTCCAAATGTGGGACTGTTTATAACTCTTTCCTCCAGGTAGATTATCCATTTTGTAGTATTTTGGAGCACGTCTCATGAGACTGCCTTCCCCCCATTACATATCTTTCCTTTTTGTGGCAGTCTATTTTTATTAAACCTTCCAGAAACTAACTGGGAACTCTTTTCCACATGAAGTTTGGTTGAAATTGAAAGGTGGACTAGAAAGTTATTAGGACACATGTAACATGTAAGCAAACAAACCTGAACAGGATAGCCTTGATTTTTATCTAAAACTAGATAGAAAGGGAGTATAAGTGTGGAGGCAAAGGAGTAAGTGAGAAGCAAAAGAGTTTTCCTCTCATGTTCACTGATTTATGTCTAAAAATATTCTCAGCACTTACAGTAAGAGAATTAGAAGTAGTTTAGGGGCTAATGTATACTGAATGAAGTGTGGATTATAATGGCTGGGGTGGCATGCATGTTTTCCATTGACTGTATACATATATATGTGCATGTATAGACTTATATATGTATATACTTACATATATGCTTTATAATTTTGGCCTTTCACTACCTGAAAGGAGCCTGCAAGAAAGATGGAAAGAGACTATTTACAAGGGCGAGTAGAGATAGGACAAGGCAGAATGGTTTTAAACTGACAGAGAATAGGTTTGGATTTGATATTAAAAAGAAATTCTTCCCCATGAGAATGTTGGAGTGCTGGAAATGGTTGCCCAGACAGCCCTGGCTGCCCCATCGCTGGAAGTATTGAGTATTCAATCTTTAAAAGGGAAGAATGCTTTGACTTGTCTAAAAAGTCTGATGAGATGCACAAGCTTTCAGCTTCAAAACCAATTACAATCAAATTGAAAACATGGAGTTTGCAGTTTTCTAAAATTTGTCCCTGCTGTGGCTGTCTTCTTCTACATTTGAATTTTAATGTATGGAAACAAAGATTCCCAATTGTCTACTACACCTGCTATGTATTGTCTACTTCTCTTAAACATTATTTTGTTAAAAAGGATAATGATCAAGTTGCATCCCTTGTAATGGGAACAGCTTTTATAGTGTTTTTCAATAAACATTTTTAACAAAGGCAATCACAAGTGCTGTTGCATAGTACCCTTGGCAGTGCAACCAACTTCTCTCCACAGATCAATTCTCTCCTGTGTCCATTCCAATGACAAATCTCACCTAGCAGTTTCTGTACCTGTGGTGCCTGCTGATGGTACACACAGAAGGCTGAAGGCTATGACTGGTGGGAAAAAAGCAGAATATGGATTGAGCAAATATTTTTTCTTTGTTGGCTAGGAGGAAGAAATAGTGTTTACCTGACATAAATATCTGTACAGGTATTAGAGCTTTTAGAAAAAAGAAAAAAAAAAAGGAGAAAAAAAGGAATAGAGTTAATTCTACTTTAAACAATTTTCTTTCTAACCTCCAAATTTCAGAGTAACCTTTCATACATAAAATAATATATGCAGGTATATTTTTATATTATTTTATAAGAAATAGAATGTTGTAAAGCATTGTTTTAGCAATAGTGAAAAACATTGAATCTTTTTCAACTTTTCAAAAGCTTTTACCTCTGCTTAGCTTGACATGTAATGTGACCATCGAGTATGCCCGAAACAAAAAGTCAGTGAAGTGAAATGACAGGGGTTGCTTTTTATCAAGGCGAGAACAAAGCTTACTTACTTTTTTTCTTCTGTCCAATATATAGATGGCAAGAGAATGTTCTAGGCTGGCAGTGGGAGAGAAGATGACAAGTATTTCACAGGAAAATGGGAAATGTGAGAGAGAAAAAGAGGATGCAGTTTCAAAAAAGGGAAAATCAAAGGACAAAGCAAATAAGGATGGGAAAAGAAGTTACTTAAGAACAAAAAAAGGAAGCAAGAATTTGAAAGAACATTGTGTAGATTTTTTTGCTAATTTAATCATAGCTTTGTTTGCTGTCTTCACTCAAACTTCACATTTATGCCAACAATACATAGTACAAGGGAAAAAAACATTCTGGAATGGGAGACATGATTGAAAATAAAGAAAAGGGTGTGGAAGCAAGAACATTAGGGCACACCACGTTTAGGGCACAGAATGTAATTTAATTTGTGTTCCAGAAACACACACGTATTTCCGTGCCAGATGGTTTTGGGTATCTAACTTTGGGTGAAAGGGATGAGATGGCTAGTTATTTTGAGCACTTGTTATATTTCTATTACTAGATAATGACCCTGGATTTTGTAGTTAAATATTAGAGTTGCCATGGTTGCTAGCTGTATCTTATATTCTTAGCACTGGATGGTTATTTCTTTTTCCTCCCCCACACAATTCTAATATAACTACAGAAATTATCATTTGATCACCACCTGGTTTAGGATCGCTCGTTTTCTTGGCCATGGATATGATTTCTTTTCCTTCTTTTACTCATTAGAGAAGACATAGAATCTTAGAATTGTTAAGACTGGGAAAGACTTTTAGGATTATCAAGTCCAACCACCAACCCAGCACCACCTCCCTGTTCACCATCAAACTGTGTCTTCAAGTGCCACCTCCACATGTTTTTTTAACACCTCCAGGAATGGTGACTCAACCACTTCCTTGGGCTGCCCATTCCAGTGCTTGACAAACCTTTTAATTATAAAGTTTTTCCTGATATCTAATCTGGACCTTCCTTGGCACAACTTTAGGTCATTTCCTCTCACCCTGTCCCTTGTTTCGTGGGAGCAGAGCGCAACCCCCACCTGGCTTTACACTCCTGTCAGGGAGTTGTGGAGAGTGAATAGGTCCCCCTGAACCTCCTTTTCTACAGGCTGAGTCCCCCCAGCTCCTTCAGCTGCTCCTGGTGCTCTAGACCCTTTCCCAGCTCCTTTCCCTTCTCTGGATACACTCCAGCTCCTCAATGCCTCTCTGGTAGTAAGAGGCCCAGAACTGGACTCAGGACTCAAGATGTGGCATCAGCAGTGTCCAGCACAGGGGTACAGTCACTGCCATGGTCTTGCTGGACACGCTATTGATGATAAAAACCAGGATCTCAGAGGCCCTCTTGACAAATGACATGCAGTGGAGATGTCTGCTTAAATTTGTGGGAGCCTTTCATATGTTTTAGATTGCTCTCATGACCATAGGACTGTTTCTATGCTTTTTAGTGCAGAGGATTTCTCCATGTACACTGTTTCCAGAGTGTCTTTGCCAACACTGTGAAGACTAGTTTTCAGACTTCCAGGTACTTCAGAAAAAGATTCAGAAAAACCTTAAAGGCAACATTTTAGCTCAATAATTTACGCATTCTAGACCTGTTTTTTCATCATCTCACATGTATGCAAAATGTTACTTGCCAAATACTAAAAAAACATGCAAGGACAATCTCCTCAGACAGTTACCTTACAGGGTGTGGTCTCATAATTCCCCCTGATGGGAAATCTATGCCAAATGTGGGAAGAGAAAATGACTTTATGGCCACCAGTACACACCAGTTATCAGAGAAGATACTGTACAGCCACAGATGCATGATCATGAATACCTTGTTCACAGTGGGGGAAAGGCAAATCTGATTCTTTGTATTCTGGAAACTGTTTTTCCTTGTGTCCAGTCCATCTCTAAATCCACTTATCTCCTGACAGATTTATCTGCTTAGTCTATCATTTTTCTTTGTATTTATTCCTTGTGAATATGAGTGTTGAGGAGCTCTGTTCTCGGCACGTTTAGTCAATAAGGCCAGAACAAGAGAAATAATTTCCCTAAGACCATGCTGTGTTACTCTCCTGCTTGTGAGTTACTGGTTTATGAAGCAAATCACTAATGTTACCTCCCAAACCCCTCCCCAAAAAAGAGTACTTCAAGTACACATTACAGATTATCTCAAAGCTTTGAGTATCTCAGCTCAGAGGTTTAGAAAATACCTCATCAATACTGTTAATATTTAATCTTGGGGTAACCTTTAACAGAAAACAGATTACACAGTGATACATCTAGTTATTAAGCACAACTATCCACAGCAAAGTCTAGATGGTGCAAGAGCTTAGTTTGGTGTTCTTTAACCTTTAAAAGCTAAGTTCAAATCTTGGATTAGATCAGATGTAAATGTTAGTTACTGTCCTCATCGTTTTGTGTGCTCCATAAACTACACCATTCATAACATTTAGCAATTCCCTGGTTCTCTAATTTTAGGTCTGTGGCAGGCTGACAGTATTAGCCTGAAACATCACCCTATCCAGTAAACAGGTGTTGATCCTGATGGGAAGGGACTAAGTAGGTTCTGCTGACTCAGAAGTGAGCAATTTTACTACCTCAGTACAAGGAAACTGCTTTCTGTGAGGGAGGACCAAGAGTGCAGACTACAGCAATGAGTATATTTTGATTTTAATGCATTTATAGTTTGTTTGATAGCAAAGCTAAATCTCGGGGAGAGGGAAGGGAAGTTATCTGTGCTGCTCGAATATTACTGGAGAGTGGCATGAAAGCCACATCTGCACAGAATGTCATCAAATCAGGACTGATCTTCGTTACTAGAGCTGTCTGAGTTTGCACATTGTTTGTCTGTGTCTCTCCTGGCTCAAGTCCAGGATAGTCAGTACCATTCCTTTTTAAGTACTGAAAGTTCCCGCAGAAAAGTCTTACCTGCTTTTAAGATGCTGATTACCTAGTAGTGTGTTTACTGCATCTCCCTTTTAAGAAGCTCATGAGTGTAAGAAAGGTAAGGAAGAATGATTCTGAATTCATTTATTCGGACACTTCCAATTAACAGTCTGTAATTTGAAATAGCTTAATTTAGCCTTTCAGTCCAACATTGCACCAGAGAATAATTGCAAAGAAATATTGCAAAAGTTCTCATTTGGTCTACAGAGATAAAAGTCTTCCAGAGGAAGTCCAGGGAGACTGGAAAACCAACAACAACAACAAGCATCTGGAGTTGTAAAACCTCATTGTCCCTGAATGTATTTCTCACATGAAATCACTCCTCCATGGCCTCTGGCCCATGGATAGGAGCTGTCTAGCAAGATTGTCTTGACTTCTTTGAAAACTGGTTGATCTAGAATGGCCCAGCCACAGAGAAATGAACTTGTTAGTGGCTTGCTATGTTTAAAACTTGTACAGCTATATTGTGTTAAATATAAACAGAATTCTATTGAGCAAAAATACCCTCTTGATGTTTCCTTTCAAAGGACTGATTGAATGCACCTGTCACCTGGTGAAAGGAAAAAGAAGAGGCTTTGCTGCAGCATAGCTACTCTGCATTACCCCAGTAGTATAAAACAAAGATATCATATAGGAGGATGTCTATATGCTGCCTCTTTGGCTGATTTTAAAAATCCATAACAGCTGCTAATTCTTCAGGGGTTTTTTTTGTTTATTTTATTTTATTTTTAATCTATGGGAAGCACAGCTGATAGAAATGGCTGAAGCTACAGTAAAGACAGGAGATGGTTAAATTGATCCTAAAAGAAGGCCACACAGAAGTGTTTTTGACAAGCCAGATTTACAGTTTTGCTGCTCTAAGTGGTAGTTTTTCAGCTGTAACATAAGTGATCAGCAAACACTGGAATGTTATCATTCACGAATGCTGTGACCTGCGGGAATAGAATTCCCCATCTGTAGGGATTTCCTGTCTGAAAGCACTGATGTAGCCTGACAGGTGGGCTCCTTTAAGGACTGCATTGAAATCTATCTACTATGAAGGCATTGACAACTTCCCACTGATTATCTGCAAGCATTGTTTTGACATGACTGACAAATAAAGTCACAGGGCTATGAAAAGTTAAAAGACTAACTAATCTCTGAGATAGAATGATTAAAAGAACCTTTTAGAAAAGACTTCCTGTAATGGGTGAATTTTTGACTTAAAGGGAAACAGAAACTCAGATGCCAGGCTAGCCCAGTGGGTGACTAAGGAGAGAGCAAATAGATACTCTCTGAGTGATTCATGCCTTAAGTGTGTTTTAAGACCTCTTTTATCTTAACTTGTGTGGAGGTAATTTCAGTTGATACTATACAGGAAACTCCAGCTCCTGGACAGCTCTGGGAATACACGGCACTCTGTGACTCTGTGCAGAAGTCACAGCTTAAATCCTCATGTGTCTGTACTTAAAAGAACCAGGAGGGGTCAGGTTTACAGCTATATTGCTCTTCCTCAGCAACAGGGCTAAACACATTATACAATCTTTATACAATTATACAATTTATACAATTATACAATCTGTGTGGTTCAGATTTAGTGCCTATTACTTACTGGATTTATTTGTAGTAGAGAAAAGGAAACCAGGCACACTTTACAGAACTTAATGATAAATCTAATCAACCAAACAAAAACACCTCTCTTTCAATGACATATGGTATCAAGAGAAAAAGAAATTGTTATTCTTCTGGCAAAGTATTAGCAATTCATCTCCAGGAACTTGATTCTCCACCAGGAACTGTGTGCTCAACTCTTACTGAAGTTAGAGATCACAGAATCATACAATCAATAGAATAGTTTGTATTGGGAGGGACCTCAAAACTCATACTCATCCAGTTCCAGCCCCCTGCCATGGGCAAGGACACCTTCCACTAAACCAGGTTGCTCCAAGACCCATCCAACCTGGCCTTGAACACTTCCAGGCATGGGGCAGCCACAGGTTCTGGGCTACCTGTGCCAGGGCCTCCCCACCCTCACAGGGAAGAATTTCTTCCCAATATCCCATTTCCTGCTCTCTTTCAGTTTAAAGCCATTCCCTTGTCTTGTCACTTGTGTCAAGAGTCCCTCTCCAGCTCTGTTGGAACCCCCTTTGGTACTGGAAGAGGCTCTAAGGTCTTCCCAAAGACTTCTCTTCTGTTGAACTGTCCCACATACAGACACATGAACACAGCATTTTTCATTCTTGGTCATTGAACAGCAAACCTATGCAAGATTTTGGAAGCTTAGTCTTTTGAAGGGAAAAAAACAGGACTCTAAAAAATTAATTTCCTAGATCCTTGTTTCACACAAGTTCAAGTATTAAAAAGTAAGTTAACAACCCACAGCCCATCTTTGATCTAACACATGACAACAAATTTTTGCCTATTGCCTATTTTTAATATTTGGGGTTTTTTCATAATCGTCAGAAAGGAGCTGATTGCCAGACTGGAACAAGTGGAAAAAGAAAGCATGGATGCTGCTCAGCTCGCTAAGGAGTATGCAGAACTGACAGAGGAGAACCGAACACTGAAGCTGGCCCAGACGCAGTGCGTGGAGCAACTGGAAAAGCTCAGGATACAATACCAAAAAAGACAGGGTTCCTCATAACTCCCAACTAGCTCATGTGAGGCAGTTCATACAGGATTGGTCCTGTGCTGGAAAGAGGTTTTAAAATAACAGTCTGTTTAATATGTTACAACACTTTACTACAGATACAGAGTATGTCGAAATCTATATTTGATTTAATGCTTGCCACCCAGTAGCTTAATATACTGGATATTTCATCCATTATATAATGGATGTTTTATTTCAAGTAATGTAATTGAAGTTAATCTATCCCCATTATAAGTTCTAGTGGATTAGGTTTCTTTTCTAAACATATTTCTTCCAATTTAAGAAGATATGGACACACTAGAAAAATATATAAATAGGCCCTGTGTTGGAAATTTGGATCATACTAAGGCATTCAGCAGGGACAATGTTAATATATGGAATACATGTATGTTAATTTTAGTATGGTGAATTCTTTTTAAATTATTTTCTTCATGCCTAAAGTGTTTGGAAGTTATCTTGTAGTAGATCTCACTAGTGAAAACTATACTTCATGCCAACTTCACACCGTTGTATAAAATCTGAAAAACTTCACATTAAAAATTGAAGTAACAAAATAATTTTTATCAAACAAGTGACCTGACAGTCATAATTTGCATGTTATAAAATTTAAAGGAAACAGATGGGATCAAACTTTCCTTCCTCAAGTGTAAAGATTACTTGAGTGTCTTTTTATTGTACTTTTTGGCATGCAAGAAATGAAAAATTAATGTAAGGATCATAGTTTCAACAGACTATGTCAGTAAAATTATTGTGAGGATCTTTTGTTCTTATTTTCTGGTCTATTTTGAAACATAAGTAAGTAGGGACGGGAGTTCTGTGATACACAAATAACTGGAAAGTAAAATGTCAGTTTTACTTGCTCTATTTATTCCTGTATTTTCTTAGATCAACTTAAAAATCTTCATTATACTTCCATTTCTATTCATATAGCTTTTTTTTTCATTAAAAGTGGATGAGGAAAACCCTTTTTGTGTTCTGAATGTTCTCAAATCACCCTGTATTTTAAACTTTGCTTGACAGATGCAGCTTGTTACATCTTCATGAACCTGGAATTCAACCTAATGTGTTTTTAGTACTGAAATGTATCTTAGTAATTGAAAACAATGAACTTAAGATTTGCACCAGGACTTTAGCTTTGATTATTATCATTAACCTATCATGAAAATGGAATTTCATGTTAATCAGAACAATTCCTGGCAGCAAAGGGGACACAAAAAGAATTATAAGCTGCCCGTAATTTTTCTGTGCTAATTGCCTACAGTATTCCCTGCAGCAGAGGTGTGAGAACTGGCTCTGTGTTATTCCAAGCTCCTGGCACTGCAGCAGGAGAGCATGAAGAGATAGCAGGAGAGGACAACCTTGTTTCCACTTCTCCTGAGCCACCAGGGCAATGTCAGCATCCAAACCTGCCACTGCTTCCTGCTGTACCCAGGAAATCACCACTCTTGAGGCATGCACTTCCTGCCTGGATGCTCCCCAAGCAATTTAACACTGTATTTATTCCTTTTTCTATATTATCTGAGGATCCAATTTTCACTGTACCTTGTGGAAGTTGAAGAGGAAAAAAAAATACAGTTAATAAAAACCTCTTGGAGTATTGGGTCTGGAAGTGCTGGAAAAGCCTTGTTTGTGTTTTGCACTGATGGGAAGCATAACTTGAGAAATCAGAGTTTTGCTTTGAGCACAGAATACCACAGAAGCTAGAATGTAAATTTTTTTGCCTGTGTTTATGTGTTTTGAACAAGAGAATTCTCACTTTAAAATAGTTTGTCATTTTAGTAAAATTTTTTTTCCATCTAGCCTTGAAAACATCATCCAGTTGGGTGATTTTAGTGAATTTATTGAAAACCATTTAAAGTACATAAAATTAGTTTTTTGACAGACTGGCTTTGGATGCAAATGGATCAGACAGCAGACCTTTACTTACAAATAACTGTGTTCATCTTGAAATTTTCTGTGTAAGTGCAGTCATTAGATATCAGAAAAATAACAACCATATGCTGGGAGAAAAACCTGATGCAGAGCCAGAGTCAGGTGGAGAAGGAAAGCTGGGCCTCCTTTGTGACGATCAACACTTTGAGAATAGTCAGGAGTATGTTTTTCCTAACATGTAGGTACTGACTAGTATAGAAGAATTCAAGAAATATTTTACAGTTGTGCCGACACCAAATTTTTGGTGTTGTCCAGCCTACCAGCCTGCA
Organism: Sitta europaea; assembly: GCA_013400255.1. Taxonomy (NCBI): domain Eukaryota; kingdom Metazoa; phylum Chordata; class Aves; order Passeriformes; family Sittidae; genus Sitta; species Sitta europaea. The sequence continues at coordinate 124,412 of VXBS01006233.1, forward strand.
TTAAATATGAAATTCTTAAACCATCCCAAAGTAATTATGTCAAAGATTTATATTCAACTTGGACTGTAGCTATGTGCAATGAAATTTTCCTCCTGCTTTTAGTTATGGTGAAAGTAAAAATTAACAGCGTTGTATGAATATATTGCCTGCATGCATGCTCAAGTGTCTGAGAGCAGGGACTCAGACAACTTTTATCACAATACAAATTAGTAAAACTGATATAGAAGTACCAAGGAAGAAAAATTAGTGTCTCTTGAAAACTATTTTTAAAAGAAAAAATATTTGGGGAAACGGAATTTTCCAGAAATATTCATAGGCAGATAAAATTAAAATGTAGCATAGTCAACATAACACAGAAAATCATCCAGGTGTTGAAATAAGTAAAGATGGCTGGAACAACCTTCTGAGAGGTAACTGCTGCGTCTATCATCCATCTCTTGATTTGTTTATCAAGAACATAATAGTGAGAAATATTTTCACATTCAGTAAGTCTCAAATTTTGACATGCTGAGTTTTTCTGTAGATACAGTGAAGTTCTGCTGACTAAATAGCTGAAATTAAGCTTTTCATTAAGGCATTTATCATACTGATCCTGTATTTTCCATGTAGACAATATGGTTTGTGTCCTGGTTGAAGTGGTCTGCCTGTTAGGTCCTGTTGTATGTATCACACTATAAAAACAAGTTTTATACAATTATTTCAAAGATGGTTTTACATTGTATTTCACCCAAGTTCTTAGAAGCCAGTTTTTGAAATTAAGTACCAATGAAAGGTTCAGTTCTATAAAATGTGACTACAATCTGTGAGAGCTGCAGTTGTATAACAGACAAAGTGTATTTCTTGCTGTTATCCAGGTTAGCAAAAGTAAGCATGCTACTACCATGGTACATGCAATTGCTTCAAACCACTTAAGGCAACAGTGAAGTACAGAGGTTTAAAATAAAAACAAGACCTGTGCTTTTAATTTTCTATTGTTGCTAACTAACTTCCTTCCATCATAAAGAATGATGAACAAACTCAATCTAAGGCTTCCAGTTAGCAAGGATATGACTCATGCCGTCCTGAAATAGCCAGAGCCAAGGGTGACTTGACACTTAGAAAGTCTGGAAGATGAGGAGCTATGAGTTTGAGTTCGGTGCTCTTTTTTAAAAAATGTTTTCCTTTTCACGATTACCTCTATTCTTCATGGTTTTGTGAATTAACGATCTTTGGAAGTGTGTCACATTCCACCCGAGGCTTTATTGCCATCTAGGCCTTTGTCAGGATTACACGCTGTTAACAGTGGGGATGGGAGAGACAGAGAGTTGTTCTCAGCCTTCCTTTGGGTTGTCTGGCTGGGGAGCTCTTTGCTGCTTCCTCTCCAGTGACAGGACACCTTGCAGAAATGAGCTAGTCACAGTAATAGTCATGAAGCCACTTGGTGTTTTTCCCTACCTAAAATTCTTTTCTTGATCAATGCACAAAGTGGAAGTGTCTAAAGGAACAGGGGACAGTTATCTGGAGGAGTCTTGCCTCTCTTTCTGTAGGGGATACAAGATGTTCAATGGTGGAAGAATAGGGCTGCGGGGAGAGGAAGTTTGGTCTAGGCAGTGATGTAACAGGAAGAGCACTGGTCCTGTCCAGCAGGATTGTGAGAAGAGTTGACAAAACCTGTCTGCTGCTATGACTTTTCTCTCCCATCCTCATACTTCCACAGTCATACCTGTACACCCACAGCTCTGAGGAGCTTCTCCCTGCTGATGAAATATCATGGCATGCACATGCATGGAAGATATAGTGATACATATCCTTGGAAACCCACGATGAAGCTATTAACTGTCTTCATGACAGGCCTGGAAGGTGTGCAGCGAGGAAAGACTAAGGCTGAACAAGTACCAAAAAGCTGGGCCCTGCTGTCCATCTTGATGTACTTCTCTGGGACAAGAACAGACACCAACTGCATGACTGCACCACAGTACACGTTATGGAGGGAGGGAAGGCAGCAAAGTGGAGTTGGAGGGGCAGCCTTGACCTCACCATTATTTCAACTGAGTCGCTTGGTTTTGTAATGTTAAACTGGGAGTTATCAAGATGGTTTTTCAGATGCACACCAAAACTGTGAGGCTGACAATTTAAATTCAAATTAGATTATTTTATAAAAATGAAAAATCTACCTTGCTTGGAACAGGGCCAGTCACCTCTAGGTTCTTCAGTGCTCCTAACAAATAATGTCATGTGTTACACATACCTATATGAATGAAAGATGACAACAATCCACAAATCACTGTTGTCCTCAACCCAGGCTTCCTCCACTGCATGGTTTATTCTGTAAAAAGCACAATATTCAGCCTATGAGTCACTCTGCTTTTCTACACACCAATTATCAGTTCCCCCTTCTAAACCTCAGTTCTTTTAATCCCCCGGACCACAATCCATCCCCACTGAGTAAGAAGCATCAGCCTAGAGCTCAGATCCAGTTGTCTGGTGATCTTATGACATGGTCTGATGATCACCATGTGCTCAAGGTGGTTTCCAAATGCATGCTTCCAAATATGATGTTTTGTGGTTTGGTGCTGATATGTGGCAGCGAGGAATTCTACCAGCCTGCAGGTGCCTGTTGTGAGACATGCTTGGTTTCTTTGAACTGGTTAGAAAATATGAGAGTAGGTAGTCTGTGGATTTAGTTATTTGTCTGAATCTTATACTAAATTTTAATACAGGAATTAGGGAAATGAAATGGGGATGTGTGTGCTGATGTAACAAATGTGCAGCCAGATGCTAAACTCTGCTATGGGTGCTTAGAATGAGTTAAGTGATATGAGAACTGTAAGCGATGGAAAGGAAGTAGGTACAGCTAGGAAGAGGAACTGGTGAGTGAACTGTTGCCTTAACTGCTTGCTTTCTTGCTGCTTATGGCTTGCACCAGTAGAATGCATAGGCTGTTGTCCTTAGCTCAACATTGAGAAGCTTTTGTTTGGATGTGCTTTTCCAATGTGTGGATGTGCTCCCAATGCTTTTCCAAGTCTAGTTTACACTAAAATTTTATACTGGAATATTTTACTTCATTAAGGTTATATTTTTGTTAGCTCTGTCTAGAATTAACAGAGTTATGATAACAGATGTCAGAGCATTGCAGATGGTTCTTCTACAGAAAGAGGAATAGCCAGTATCAGGATATGACTATTCTGCTAATCATGGAATCATAGAAAATCTTGAGTTGGAAGGGTCCCATAAAGGCTTGTTGAGCCCAATTCTATGCCAACTGTTGTATTTTCATTAAAGATAAATAAAACCTTGATAAATAGCCTATGTAGAGTAAAAATTGCACTGAAGCCAGAGCACTTCAGTACTAAAATAACTGCAGCTCCGCTAATGACTAATGGTCTTTTGCTGCTTTCACTGCTCAAATAGAATTTGGTACTTTTATGAACTTTATGAACTAGGTCCCCAGTTTCTCACATGAAGGATTACCAGCAGTGTGATGTTCTGTGATTGAAAAACTTTAAGCTCCGTCTTGTAACTTTCTTATAAGTGTACACCTCATTGCACAGCCTGGATTGCCTTGTGGCCACAGACTTCTCCAAAGGCATTTCATCATGGTGCTCTTCACAGCTTGGGTCTTTGACTCTCACAATCCTCTGCTATGTGTGGACAGCTGAAATAAGTCAGCCACGCTGAACTTTTTAAAGCATCCAGAAGCAAATGCATCATTTAACAAGGTTCTGCTAAGAACCTTGACTGTCTTGTGGACAGACCCTTTTGTATTCCTAGTCTGCTAGAATATATGTTTACTGATTAGATGTCAGTACAAAAAATACAAATGTTAATATTCATGGAACATAGAGGCACATTCAGATGTACTCCTAGGAAAGCTGCTCTAAATAAAAGACTTATTCAGGCTGTTCCCTCCATGGCTGTGAAAATAAAAGCCAACTACTCACATATGAAGAAGTACTTCTTGATGAAATTATCTGTGCCAAGAACACGACCACTTCTTTTTGAAATAATTTCAAAAAAGGAGTATTCTTTCAAGAAAAAAAACCCAAACCACATACATTACAGTTCCCAGCTAATATAAATTACATCCAGATATACGCTAACTGCTAAAATTGTACTTAAAACTATTTATAGCCCTTCAAAAAGCTGTCACTAATTTACATTGGTGAAATGGGCCCTTACATTTGACTGAGCTCCCTCTGGTGGGTAATGGGACATTATTGTTACAAAGCAGAGATACCTAAGAAAATGTACAATTGTGTTTGCCCAAGTGGAGTTTATTTATTTGTTTATAGCAAATAATTTTTTATATAACTAAGTAAAGGTCAGTGTACAAATTTATCACTATCTGATCACATCTGAAACTACCCAAAGAGTGAAATCCAATACTTTTAAGATACTAGAGATATTTCAACAGAGGTGTAGTTTTCAACACATAACACTGAACAGCACCTAACAGGATCACCCAAGCTACACGAGTTCTGGCATCCTACAAAAGCTGAGAGAGCTCATAATTTAAAATTATTACTGATACTGAAAGAGGGTAGGTTTAGATTAGATATTCAGAAAAAATTCTTCCTTGTGAGGATTGTGAGGCTCTGGCACATGTAGCCCAGATAAGCTGCAGCTGCCCCATCCCTGGAAGTGGTAAAGGAAAGCTTAGTCAGAGCTTAGAGAAACCAGGTCTAGTGGAAATTATCCCTGCCCATGGCAAGAGGAGTGGAACTTTAAGGTCCCTTCCAACCCAAACCATTCTATGATTCTGTCAATCATATAATAAAATATCTGTGTTCAAACTACTTTTGGAGTTCAGTTGGATTTATATGCCTAAAAATCTGGCCTATAAGGCTTTAGACTGTACTGACCGACTGCAGGCACTTTGCAGTGCTTATTTAATGGTACAATACCTAAGAGTCAAATATGCTTTAATAACACAGTACAGAACAACTGATGAATGTGCCTCTTTTTTGCTGGTAAATTTTAATATGCCTTAAATTTCTTACACCCTGGTATTAATGAGTGAGCCATTTCTAAAAGAAAGCACAAGTGCTCTCTTCTGTTTTTCTCTTTGTATTTCAGTTAAGTAATCTGAATAGGGGAAGACTCAGGCTTCAGAAGTGTCCTAATGCTTGGGCAAGGTTCCAACCACAGTTTGAGTTTCAATGACCCAAAGTTGTGCTGGAATATTAAGACTGCTTTACCAGTAATGAATTTAGTGACTCTTGCACATCCAGCAGTCTATTTGAACAACCTAGTTTCTGGAAAATTTGGGTTCCTAGAACATGCTGAAAGGAAAAAGAGCAGAAAAAGCATGCTACTAAGTTTGGTCTACTTTAGCTGCTTCAGAATTCACCTTCAATTAATAAAAAGAGGTTTATGCTTTGTCATTTGCCTGAAACATGGTAAGAGGTAAAATTCTAGTTACACTGTACTAAAAGGTGAGATATGAGGACAAAAGATAAGGAGGATTTTACACCATTTTTACTGGAAATTTTTGAGACCTTTGTATCTCCTGAGCACTGTATGTGCAGTGTTTTTAGATGTTTATGATATTCTTCTAATCCTTTAAATTCTGTTCAAGGGAATTTCAACTCACGGTTTGATTACCAGGGTAAATCTACCACTATACTATTTCCAAAATGAAATCATCACTGAATGTTTATCATGAGAAAGTAGCATTTCAAAGTGCTTAACATTGCTTTTGAAATGAAGATGTCCAAGTCTAAATGAGCAGGACTGCCCAGTAAGAAATCAGCAATGCCAAAAAAGACACTACATGGTAAGCTGGATTTAGGCTCTGGTTGAAACAGCACTTACTGTGGGGCGTGGTAGCCACATCAAACAAATCTCTTGAACATATACCTAACTTGGAGCAATGAGTAGTTCCCATTGATTTGCTAATAGGACTATTCAAATTAGGTTTGTTCATGCACTGAAGTGTTTTGCTGGATTGATGCCAGAGAGGCCAGTGCCTCAGCTTGGACCCTTGTTTTGGGATTTGTTGGAATTTAATTACATGCTCGGAGTTTTCAAACACTGCGCTGCAACAGGGCCTTTCCACTGAGCTGTGTGTCAGGGGGCTAAAAAAATCTTCACAACACCTATCAGCAGGGAGGACCTTCGTGTGGTAAAGTGCATTAAAAACCATCTTGCTGCAGCACCATGAGCTCGTCAAGATCCAGTTGCAGCTGCCACAAAAGCCAGGTGCTTGTAATGCAGAAGTGGTGAGCAAAACATTCTCTGGCATTCCTGGTAAGCATATTTCTTCCCACTCACAAAACTGCAGCCATGCCAACCCGTATGAAGTGACTCTGTAGGGTCATTATATGAAACTTTATGAGTTTAAAAAGAAAAAAAGCAAGCAAACACAGAAGAAAGACCAAGTATTTACAAAGCACTATAAAATACATTTAGAAACAGTTCTTAGCTGACAGACTAATAGTATAACACTACCAAAAATTTTAGAAATGCTCCTTTTGCTTTGTTTTTGGGGAAAAAGGTAGCAGAAATACTGGATTAGGACAAAAATGCCATGGGTGTCTGTCAGATAGGCCCCATTCCTCCTTTTCTCTCTCTTCATATACCACTCCCTGTTCTTCCAGCAAGAGGAGATCTCGGCTGCTTCAAAGATGAGATAGAGAAATATAATGTTTCCCACAGCTCTGGTTGTGGCACCCTTTGTTGGAGAAAGTACCTTCTGCTTTTGATGTAGGAACTGGGCAGAGGACGAATGCTTGGGCTAAAGGTGGGTCCTCTGCTCTCCACATGAATTGCTACTTGAATTTGGATGTGTGATAAGCAAATGAAATTTTCAGTTTGCATGTGGTAAGTAAGGACATAGAGCTAAAATTTTTCACAGCTGAATTTACTCTGTAACCCAACAATTTAGCACACATATCTCTTCTCACAAATGCACACTTCACATAGGCATATGCAGCCACAGACAATTTTGCTTGTGATTTCATCTTAGCGTTTGATTCTCACATGCTGTCAACGCCATTCCTTTGGTCTTTACAAATTGTGAAGAATATATCAAGTTCAAACACAAAATAATCCAGTATCTGGACCCAGGAAGGAAGAAGATTGCCTTTAAATTTGGCTTGAACCTGTTACTACTTTTCTGATTTGCTAATCAGAATCACCAATCAGTACTAATCAAAACCAAAACTTTACCTTTTTATTCCCCTTCCCTTCCCTTCCCTTCCCT
>VXBS01006233.1:131613-150450 GCA_013400255.1 Sitta europaea
CCTTCCCTTCCCTTCCCTTCCCTTCCCTTCCCCCTTTCTTTGCTTTCTCTTTTTTAATTTTTTTACCTAGTCAGGAGTATTAAAAGATATAGCTACAAAAGATTAGGAACTTTGAGTGCCTTTATAAGATGTCAGATAGCAGTGAGCTCAGACCTATCATGACATGTACAACTGAACAAAAAAAATTAACATTTCAGTATTTGGAGGTTCTTGTCTGATGATGCACTTTCCTGTTTCAAGAGAAGGATTTACTTAACATCTCTCTGCTGCAAGCAGAGGATTTATGAAGCACATCAGCTAGTCTCAGCCTTACTGATGCGTAATTGAGGACTTTTATGAAAAAACAAATAAATAAATATTTCCAGCCCCATTTAATTATGTATTAAATACATTTCTAAATACCATTTTAGTTAAAAGAGTCAATGCCAGTTAAAGGATGAAGTTAGAAGGAGTAGTGTACACTGGGCTTAGATTGCTCACTGGGAAGTTTGAGTTTTCAAAACTAAGTAGTATTTGCATAAACAGCATGCAGACTCTCTTGGGACTTCATTCTCAGGGACTGGGTAATAGGGCTTTCTGAGTATCTTATTTTTCTGAAATAAACAATAATTGACATGTTACATCATTCCAGACTTCACCTTTGANAATCATATAATAAAATATCTGTGTTCAAACTACTTTTGGAGTTCAGTTGGATTTATATGCCTAAAAATCTGGCCTATAAGGCTTTAGACTGTACTGACCGACTGCAGGCACTTTGCAGTGCTTATTTAATGGTACAATACCTAAGAGTCAAATATGCTTTAATAACACAGTACAGAACAACTGATGAATGTGCCTCTTTTTTGCTGGTAAATTTTAATATGCCTTAAATTTCTTACACCCTGGTATTAATGAGTGAGCCATTTCTAAAAGAAAGCACAAGTGCTCTCTTCTGTTTTTCTCTTTGTATTTCAGTTAAGTAATCTGAATAGGGGAAGACTCAGGCTTCAGAAGTGTCCTAATGCTTGGGCAAGGTTCCAACCACAGTTTGAGTTTCAATGACCCAAAGTTGTGCTGGAATATTAAGACTGCTTTACCAGTAATGAATTTAGTGACTCTTGCACATCCAGCAGTCTATTTGAACAACCTAGTTTCTGGAAAATTTGGGTTCCTAGAACATGCTGAAAGGAAAAAGAGCAGAAAAAGCATGCTACTAAGTTTGGTCTACTTTAGCTGCTTCAGAATTCACCTTCAATTAATAAAAAGAGGTTTATGCTTTGTCATTTGCCTGAAACATGGTAAGAGGTAAAATTCTAGTTACACTGTACTAAAAGGTGAGATATGAGGACAAAAGATAAGGAGGATTTTACACCATTTTTACTGGAAATTTTTGAGACCTTTGTATCTCCTGAGCACTGTATGTGCAGTGTTTTTAGATGTTTATGATATTCTTCTAATCCTTTAAATTCTGTTCAAGGGAATTTCAACTCACGGTTTGATTACCAGGGTAAATCTACCACTATACTATTTCCAAAATGAAATCATCACTGAATGTTTATCATGAGAAAGTAGCATTTCAAAGTGCTTAACATTGCTTTTGAAATGAAGATGTCCAAGTCTAAATGAGCAGGACTGCCCAGTAAGAAATCAGCAATGCCAAAAAAGACACTACATGGTAAGCTGGATTTAGGCTCTGGTTGAAACAGCACTTACTGTGGGGCGTGGTAGCCACATCAAACAAATCTCTTGAACATATACCTAACTTGGAGCAATGAGTAGTTCCCATTGATTTGCTAATAGGACTATTCAAATTAGGTTTGTTCATGCACTGAAGTGTTTTGCTGGATTGATGCCAGAGAGGCCAGTGCCTCAGCTTGGACCCTTGTTTTGGGATTTGTTGGAATTTAATTACATGCTCGGAGTTTTCAAACACTGCGCTGCAACAGGGCCTTTCCACTGAGCTGTGTGTCAGGGGGCTAAAAAAATCTTCACAACACCTATCAGCAGGGAGGACCTTCGTGTGGTAAAGTGCATTAAAAACCATCTTGCTGCAGCACCATGAGCTCGTCAAGATCCAGTTGCAGCTGCCACAAAAGCCAGGTGCTTGTAATGCAGAAGTGGTGAGCAAAACATTCTCTGGCATTCCTGGTAAGCATATTTCTTCCCACTCACAAAACTGCAGCCATGCCAACCCGTATGAAGTGACTCTGTAGGGTCATTATATGAAACTTTATGAGTTTAAAAAGAAAAAAAGCAAGCAAACACAGAAGAAAGACCAAGTATTTACAAAGCACTATAAAATACATTTAGAAACAGTTCTTAGCTGACAGACTAATAGTATAACACTACCAAAAATTTTAGAAATGCTCCTTTTGCTTTGTTTTTGGGGAAAAAGGTAGCAGAAATACTGGATTAGGACAAAAATGCCATGGGTGTCTGTCAGATAGGCCCCATTCCTCCTTTTCTCTCTCTTCATATACCACTCCCTGTTCTTCCAGCAAGAGGAGATCTCGGCTGCTTCAAAGATGAGATAGAGAAATATAATGTTTCCCACAGCTCTGGTTGTGGCACCCTTTGTTGGAGAAAGTACCTTCTGCTTTTGATGTAGGAACTGGGCAGAGGACGAATGCTTGGGCTAAAGGTGGGTCCTCTGCTCTCCACATGAATTGCTACTTGAATTTGGATGTGTGATAAGCAAATGAAATTTTCAGTTTGCATGTGGTAAGTAAGGACATAGAGCTAAAATTTTTCACAGCTGAATTTACTCTGTAACCCAACAATTTAGCACACATATCTCTTCTCACAAATGCACACTTCACATAGGCATATGCAGCCACAGACAATTTTGCTTGTGATTTCATCTTAGCGTTTGATTCTCCCGTGCTGTCAACGCCATTCCTTTGGTCTTTACAAATTGTGAAGAATATATCAAGTTCAAACACAAAATAATCCAGTATCTGGACCCAGGAAGGAAGAAGATTGCCTTTAAATTTGGCTTGAACCTGTTACTACTTTTCTGATTTGCTAATCAGAATCACCAATCAGTACTAATCAAAACCAAAACTTTACCTTTTTATTCCCCTTCCCTTCCCTTCCCTTCCCCCTTTCTTTGCTTTCTCTTTTTTAATTTTTTTACCTAGTCAGGAGTATTAAAAGATATAGCTACAAAAGATTAGGAACTTTGAGTGCCTTTATAAGATGTCAGATAGCAGTGAGCTCAGACCTATCATGACATGTACAACTGAACAAAAAAAATTAACATTTCAGTATTTGGAGGTTCTTGTCTGATGATGCACTTTCCTGTTTCAAGAGAAGGATTTACTTAACATCTCTCTGCTGCAAGCAGAGGATTTATGAAGCACATCAGCTAGTCTCAGCCTTACTGATGCGTAATTGAGGACTTTTATGAAAAAACAAATAAATAAATATTTCCAGCCCCATTTAATTATGTATTAAATACATTTCTAAATACCATTTTAGTTAAAAGAGTCAATGCCAGTTAAAGGATGAAGTTAGAAGGAGTAGTGTACACTGGGCTTAGATTGCTCACTGGGAAGTTTGAGTTTTCAAAACTAAGTAGTATTTGCATAAACAGCATGCAGACTCTCTTGGGACTTCATTCTCAGGGACTGGGTAATAGGGCTTTCTGAGTATCTTATTTTTCTGAAATAAACAATAATTGACATGTTACATCATTCCAGACTTCACCTTTGAAAATTAAGACAGTATAAATCTCTCATCTGACAAGAACTTGGACAACACAGAAAATGCCCCAGTGAGATGTGAGCAACTCAGATCACATGTTATCTGGGGCTGATGCTGCCCTGGGAATGAGGTCAAGAGCAGGCAGTAAATGTTTATTCAAACTTTAAGTGCCTCGGATAGAGAACTTTTACTTCTGCATTGACTATTTAGGGATGTAGGGGTCCAGTAACCCACCAGTTGAGTCTCCATGCCCTCTTCCTTTGCTGTGAGGGTGGTGAGGCCCTGGCACAGGTTGCCCAGAGAAGCTGTGGCTGTACCATCTCTGGAAGTGTTCAAAGCCAGGCTGGACAGGGCTTGGAGAAACCTGGTCTAGTAGAAGCTGTCTGTGCCCATGAAAGGGGCATTGGAACAACATGATCTCTATGGTCCCTTCTAACCCAAACCATTCTATGTTTTTATGATTCACTTAAAACTTGGCTCTCTGCACTCAAGTGCCTTCTTGGACTGCTGTTAAGATTGAGACTCCTGGTATTCTGAGTCATGTTATATGGATATAAAAAGTACCTAAAGCTCAGGTTCTGAGCAACATCAGCACCATACTGTTCTGGCTTTGCTTGAGAAAACCATCCCAGAAACCAGCTACTTATTAACAAACTTATTGCAAACCACGCAAAGGCGGATATGGTGCAGGCACAAACACGACACAGGACAAGGAATTTCAAATCCTTATGGCAAGTATGTGAAGCTGCAGACACTGTTCTCTTGAAGTTGGGGGTTCCATGTAAAGCCACGCTGTGAGCCTTGCAGGTTTCTGTGACCTCTGTTCCTTATGGAGTCACCTCCAACTTTTGCAGGGCAAAGCAGAGCAAAGAGGCTGCTCCACAACTTGATCTGCTGATTCTCCATGTTTCTTTTCATGTAACTGGCAAAAGGCATCGAAGTCTGTAGAGAACAGAAAATGTGGCACTTTGTCACCAGGGCTCCAGAGGTACTGTCAGATAGCAAAGAAGAAGCAAAAAAGATTTCAAACATGCAGGGCATGTGCTCCTGCAGCTCCAGAGAGCTCTAGTGCACTCAACAATAAAAGGAGATCCAAATGGAAAATGAGATTGAAAGTACAATGGAAACATTCCTGTTAAAAAACAAACAAATAAGCAAACAAGCAAACAAATAAAAAATATTACTGTGATGTTGCAATGAAGAAGTATGAGACAATGTGACAGTTGTCTATACTGTATGGAAAATTATATACAATAAGAACTTGAGCTTTTTCAGGGTTCAACTTGCAGCTCCTTCCAATAAGTGGAAATCCTGGAGAGAGACAGCTGATCAGGGGCAGGAAACTGCTTTCCTAAAAAGCTGAAAGAATGTTATTGCTTGGTGATCTGAGCTAAGAAATGCAGGAAATGTACCCTACAAATAAGTTTGCTCATCTGCACTATTTGACCTCCAGAAGGTTTTGACGATAGCTTAAGAACAGGCTCAGCAGAGTAAAAAAATATCTGGAAAGATGTGCACTATAAACTTTGTGACAATGTGAGTGGGTCTTTTAGAACTTTCTTGGAAAACTGTGTGGGATCATTTCATTCATGTGCAGCGAACAGGAGAAAAGCATGCAGTGATTTCCTACCAGTCCTCCTCTCCAGAGCCACTATGTAGGACCAAAAGCCCCGGACACATCTGCCGATTGATCTCTGGTGCTGCGGGAACTCATGGAAACTCCAATCAGGAACAGACTCCCAAGAGTGGGAGGAAGCAAGGGAAGAAGAGAGGCAGGCAGGCATAGTGCCTGGGCTGCCTGGCATCCTTTGCTGTGCCCACTTTTCCCATTCACTCTGGACAGCTGATCTGGATTGTTATTTTTTTCAGTTGCTACTCCAGGTGATTCCTTCCTTGTCCTTGTTACTAATTTTCTTTAAAGTTGGGCTATGCACTCTGTGAAGTCAGCTCCAGTTTCATCCTTCCTTCTGCCTAATTATCTCTGGAAACCCTGTGCACAGTTTAATCATCCATCACTGGCCTAAGCCAACAGTCTTTTTTGATAAAGCAGAAATGTTTAATTTTAGTGCTGTTTACTAACACTCTCAGGGCTGAACTTTTCAGTTTCCTTTCTCTGCTAGAATTTTTGTTTCTCATTTCCTTTTTTGAATTAAACCATTTAATTGTGTTTTGCATTAAAACTGCTCTAATCTTGTCAGATGGCTCTTTCTGTAGAAAAAAATAACTTAATACCAATGCCTTATTAAAAGAAAAAAAATGGTTTATTGGTAGCAACAAAACTGTCTTAATTTCTTAAGTGCTAATTAACTTTCTTAATGGGCAGCTTTTTACTGATCGTGTGAGTCTTGCAATTAACTGTTTTTTTTATAATTACTCTGCTTTCCAATTTCTTACAGACTCATCAATTTATTTTTCCTCAATCCTCTTTTTAACTTCTTTTTTATTTTCTTGTTTTAACTAACAGCAACAGTTTTTATCCCTAGTATAAGCTTATTTCTCTCTCACAGCTTATAGGGTAGGTAGAGGACTCTATCTCTGGTATATCTGCTCTGACATTGATATGGAGGCACCTTTCCTTTCAGGAACTCATTTTCATAGAAGTTTGTTTTCTGCTTTCATCTGACAGCGCAAACATATTTTGTACTTCAACAGCTTCTATAAGCACGCTGATTTTAAATATAACCCACAACAGCACAACTTTTCTCAGCACTTCTCATTTGTTTTCCAGAGAAGGTTTTGGTTAATTAATTCTAAGTCAGTCATTAAACGTTATGTTTTCACTGTAAGGATATTCCAGGGCTTTATCTACCTAATTACCATTTTTTCCCTTTGGATAAAGATTCATTGTTTTTTATATATATATATATATATATATATATACACACACACATGCCATAATACTTGCTTAACTATGATGGCCACGTAACCAATGAATCAAGGACATCTTGGATCTGGAAGGTAGCTAGCAGTTGACAGTAAGTTGTATTTTGCTGTATGAAATTCTGACAGTATCTGAAAAATCTCAGTTTAATCCAAGCTAATTATCACATTTTTTATGGCCTCCTTCCAATTTTTTGGAAGTTTATTATTTCCAAGCTTAAAATAATGCACATGGATTAAAATAAAATCCATGTGATGTCTTCAGAAGAGCAGTGTTTGATCTGGAGAACTAATGATCAAAAGGAGAGGAGAAGAACTAAGGAAAACTGGTGAAGGCAGTTTTGTTTTCTGTGGCTTTTTAGTAATTTCTACCAAAATAATTCAAAGAATGCTCAGAGAAATGTAATGGAAAGTCTCGTCAGCTTCAGAGACAGTGTTCCCACCACCAGAAAATAGGATGAGGAAGCCAGAGGACACAGGCAGAGAAGGAACCCTAATCCTGTCAAGTTGCAAACGGGTCTTTTCCCAGCAACTTTTGTAAAATTTTGTGAGTGGGGGGAGAGCAAACAAGAAACATAACTTTAGTGTTTGGGTACTGGAGCTCTCCATCTAAATATCTGTTGGGGGTTGGGTTCTCTTGTAGAATTTTCTTTTCCCATAAGTTGCCAGGTAACTAATGGCTGGATACTTGAGGGTAGTTAAGAGAGACAAAAGAAGTGGCTGAGGTGGGGGGGAGGAGAAGGGCAAGTGGAACTTCGTTTTTTTTGCTGGAAGGTGTGCTGGTGGAGAGATCTCGCGGTTTTTCTTGACTGGCGCCACGGGAACGGAGTTCGGGGTTTTTCCGGCCACGCTCTCTTCGTGTGTGTCCCGGGAATCCTGAGGCAGGCCCCTGTCTGCCTCGCCGGGAGCCGCGCACTGCAGTCCCTGCTCGTCCCCTCGCTACTGCTTCGCTCCTGCTCCGAGGTTTTTCTCTACGTCTCAGCCGACACCCCCTGCCCTGCCAGGAAACGGCTACAGTTCCAGCCACTGCCGGGGAGCTTCTGCTTCATCTCCAGCACCCCGGGACTCTGCACCACAGCGACTGTGACGGTAACAGCACCAACAGAGGAAAGGGTGCAGGCGGCAGAAAAACACGGTGACTGTTTCCCGAGTTCTGTCTGTTGTTCATATCATAATTATTGTTCATATCATAATTATGATATGTTCATATCATAATTATTGTTTTGCCTTGTTAAACATAAGTAAAGAACTGTTATCCATATCCTCACAACTTTGTCTGAGAGCCCCCTTAATTCTAAAATTAGAACAATTCGGATAGAGGCTTCATTTCAAAAGAGAGTCCTGTTTGTCCTTAGCGATACCTGTCTTCTAAACTAAGACAATATCATACTTCTATTTTTGAAATATAATTCACAGCCCTGAGGTGAGGGGCCAAGTCTTCTCTGTTTCCATCAAGATACTCCAGTCGGAAGGCAAAGTGCTGCATTTTGTCAGAGGCTGGGCTTCACCTGTGCTCACAGACTGAGGACATTGGAAATGCCACTCCTGCACCTCAATATTCAAGCACTACACTTAATCAGGGCTGGTCTGTGCATGCACAGCCAGGGCACTGAGAAGATGCTCAGGTCAAACAGGGTAGGATGGAGCAAATCAAGATGTGTGCAGGAGAAATAAGGCGCATACTGCTTAGTTTTGCATTTTGGATGTAAGTGGAGGTCAGTTTTAGAAAACCAGGTATATTTGTATTCCTAGATATACCCAGGCATATTTCCAAACTCCTCCCACAGAGCAGTATTTGCAGTTGTGCTACTCTGTCACTAGCTCAGGACTGCTCTTTGAACTGCTTTATCAAATGCAGTGCTTGAAACACACCAGTTATTATGAAGTTGCCTCCCTCCCCTTTCAGTAGAGGTAGTATTTTAATTCTTCTAGCTCCCCAGAAGAATCACTGAAGAGCAATACTTGCAAATAAAATGTACACTGATTCATTTTGCAACACAAGTTTTTGCTAATGTCTTTGTTAATTATTTAGCGAGGGGCCCCACCTAACCTTAGGGCAGAAGTGAAGATGGGTCCCACAGACCCCAGCTAATACAGTGACCCTTGCAAGGAAAGACACTGAGCACAGTTGGCCCCCCCAAGGCTGAGCTGTGCAAACCCCTGGAAAGTTCCTGGAGTGTGCTCTGCTTTCTCAGGGGGCACTTGCTTTCAGATTAAGACTAAGAGCCCTGAAGAACAGGCTCCCCAGGGCAGTGGTCATACAACCAAGCCTGCCAGAGCTCAAGGAGCATTTGGACAACACTCTCAGGCACAGGATATGATTCTTGGGGCTGCCCTGTGCAGAGTCAGGAGCTGGACTTCGAAGATCCTTTTGGGTTTCTTTCAACTAAGAATATTCTGTGATTCTATGATCATGCTTTTCTTTGTCACAGACCACCATCACAGGCTTTATCTGCTGAAAATGCTGTCTTTCTTGATTGAGAGAAATATATTCTTTATTATCATTCATCAGGGGATTTATAGTACCAGTGGCATTGTGTCACCTTGCACATTAACCCACGACCTTCTGGTTGTTCATGTGTTCTGGTAAATCACAGCTTTTTGCAACAGCAGCAGCAGCAGTAGACTGCTCTCCAATACACATTATTCTTTACAATACTCTTAAGATACATTGTAATTTAAGAAATTTAATGAAAATAATATGTGACATTTAATTTAAATACCATTTTATATTTAATATTGAAAATAACAAGATATTAGTTAAGAAATTGCTTCTAATATTGATTTCTCTATTCTCACCAGCATCAGCAGTGTAAAACCTTGGCAGAAGTTGAATTCAAACAACTGCACCACTTGCGATAATCGATAGTGTTACTTCAAAACCAGAAAGTACCTAGAAAATACAACTAATTCCTCAGCAGTTTTTTTCCTGCTGCATCATTTCCACTGCCATTGGTAAATAACAAAAAAATCCAAGCAGGTTGTTCATGTCCTGACAGAAATAAGTTTTCCTTTGCCCTGTGCAACTGAGAACCTTTAAACCCAAATCTATACTGCAATGTACATCTGAGAAGTTTCTAGAAAATTTAAGTGGTTATCAAAAGTATTTCTCACTTTATGCAACAGCAAGTATTGATATCAATGACAGCCAACTTTATTTTAATAGAACCACATGAAGCTTAGTCATTACGGCCTTACAAATACATCTGCTGGCAACATAAAAACAGAAGTTTCTTGTTGGAAGAAGATCAGCTACTAATCTGAATCAACATGCCTGTGATGACACATGACCTCTCTCACCCAAACAGGCAAGATTTGGACAATAAGAGACAGAATGGGTAGAACCTTGAACATTGTTTTATCTATAAATCACTTCACATTTCAGCTAATCTGAATTGCCACAGTTTCTGGGTCTCTGAGGGTCTCAGCCAGGCTAGCTCTAGTCCCTCAGAGGAGAAATGGTGGCAAGGACAAAAATAAAAGATTAAAAGGCGCTCCTCCCCTCCAGGTGCAGTCCTGCTGCTTTATTCAGACTCCATAGAAAACCTGGTGGGAAAGAGAGCCCTGGCCACATGGCCAGGTGGTTTTGTTTCCCTGGAAAAGGGGGAGGGGGAAGGGAGGGTCTGCTGACCAATAGGAACAGACTCCAGGACAGGTGGTATCAGGTAAAGGAGTACAGAGGGTCACGGGAAAGTTACATCTTTTTGTGTGGAGTTACAAGACTTCAGGTACAGTTTTAACAAAACTACTTTGTGAACTACAACAGTGAATGAATACTGACAGAGAGGTTTAAAAACCTCATATACGGAACAGTTGTGAAAAAAGTAATTTTCCAAAGATGGTGAAATTGGTCATTAATTATTATCACACAAGGGCATTTTCCCCAAACTGGTTTTACGCAAAATACCTGTTACTCCTTGTTTTTTGAGATTGGTGTCTGGAAGTTTCCGTCTCATTATGCTATATCATTTCATTTAGTTAAATCACATTGTGCCACCAATGAAACTGTCAAGCAGTATTAAAATAGCACAGATCAGAACGATGGAGAAACATTTCTCAGACATTTCCTGATATGCAACGGAACAGGTATGTTTTGAATGGATTTTTAAAGGCTTGTTCACTCAGATCTTAGTTGAGCCACTCTTCTACTTATGCGATGTGTCCTGTTAAATGTCTTAGTCTTAGCAGAAGAGGGACTCAGCCCATACTACATTCCATTTTACTCTCTCTTTGGAGTATTTAACTCACAATCCTAGAGTTGTATAATTTTGCATAAACGTTCCTTACATAGGCTATAAGTGACAGTCCCAAAGCCTACATTCCCAGCTGCAGTGGCAGTTGATTTGCCTTTCCAAATGCTTCTGTTATATTTGTTATTTTACTTCAGAAACACCGTTAAAAATGCCCCTGTATTGTTCACCCTCATCCACACCTCATGATCTATTAATAAGGCAGGAGTCACAACTGTGACATGCAATTTCCACGTGCATTTATTAAATTCTTGTTCAGAGAAAAACATCTTATTTTGATTCATCTAAGGTGTGTGAGGGAGCACTCAGAGCTGAAGGCTTGTTTGTTATCACATCCAAACCTTACTGTACTCTGCTGTGGCTGCAAGCAGAGATGTAAACAAGTTGACCCTAACTTTCAAAACTCCACAAAACTCCGGAATCCCAAACTTTCCAAGTCCTTCTGAGATGGAGGGACATAAAGAGAAGTAGGTAATATGCACAGGTACAATACACTATGGAGAACACTACTGCCCAGGGGCATTTTCAAAGGTTAGTCAGCAGCAGGCTGCTCTGCCAAGCACTTCCTCTGGATGCCCCAGTGTGTTTGGCATAAGTAGATAGAGAAGACTGCTCTGCAGGTTCTATAAATGGTCACATCCTCTTAGAAAGTCTGTAAGGATTTTGGCCTCCTGGGGAGTACACCCACCCACAGACAACAGTCTTACACAAAGCCTTGCTACAACCAGCGATGTAGTGGGACAGTCCTTAAGTCAATAAAGATGGAATTTGCTAGATAGACAAAAAGAGGAGGATTTTGTACTGGAGAAAATAATCACAGTGGCATGGGAAATACTAAGAGAAAACTAATCTCCTAAGCAAAAGAACAGTCGGGAATCACCTTACAAGAAATTTAAGTTTGTAGGTCTCTTTATCAGGAAGAAAGTGGGCAAAGAAGAACCCACAAAAACTGGATTCTCTCCCAGCCTTTTGTTAGTGTAGTAGCCTTCCACTTCCTCTGCCTTCCCTCCTTTTCCTTAACCTTCCAAATACTTGCTGAGAGGCAAAGCAGCCAATATGTAAATAAGCCATCCTCTCCTGGGGACTGAAAACTGTATGTGAGCTCTGCAAACAAGAGATAGGGGCCAATTTCAGGAGAGATACAAAATTTGCAAAGAAACTATCACAAATATACTCACCGGCTGCTTTTCACCACTGCACTCAAGTCTAGCATATGTTTGACCATTTTGGATCTCAAAGCAGCAACAAGGCATACTGTAACAGTAGGCTGCTGCATGTTCCGGGATGTATTTAAAAAGCCTTCATTGCCTTTTTCAGGTGGTTTTTTTTGCAGATTGTATTGAAAAGGTCCCAGGCTATGTTACCTCTGGCTGGAGCAGCACCCAGGCTCCAACAACACTCAAGACCTGCACTGTCATTAAGAATGATATTTTCAAACATGTTTGTTTGAAAAATAGCAAGCCTCAAAATTATTTGAATCATGCAAGAACAGCACCAGAGGTTTGAATCATGCAAGAACAGCACCAGAGAATTTTGCTGAGTAAATAAGTCTTTCATTAGACACCTTGTCCTATTTCAGCCTTCCTTTAGTACTTCATCCCTATTAAACAAAAGCTGAGGGAGGATCTTAGCAGTTAAAACACCAGAAGGGATGGTAGAAAGATGACGGACATGGGCTCTTCTCAATGGCATCCAGTGACAGGCAACTGGCACAAAGTGGAATATAGGAGGCTCCTTTTGAACATCAGGGAATCTGTTTTCACTGTAAAGGCGAATAAGCACTGGCACTGGTAGCTCAGAGAGGCTGTGGAGTCTCCATCCCTGGAGATATCAAAAAGTGTCTAGGCATGGTCCTTGACCCTGTATAGCCCTGCTTGAGCAGGGGGTTTGGACCAGATGCACCTGAAAACCTCAGCCATGCTGTGATTCTGTAAAGGGAAAGGGGAAGAGAAACTGTGTTCCTGAGATAAGCTTTGACACTGGTTTCAAGTAGCTCCTACTTGCCCTGTGAGAAACCCAAAAGGTTTCTAAAAAATGGTTGTGAGTCTCCTTTGGTCCTGGTACAGCCAGACTCCTAAGGTGTGGATCCTGAGCTGTGCAAAGGAGGGAGAGGAAAAGTATAAACAATAGGAAATTCACTGATTATTGCATACTAAGATATACCTCATAAGACAAAAAATTAGCTAAGAATGAAGTTATCAGGAAATGACACTGTATAATCAATTCCATCAGTTCTACAAGTTCCAGATTTGCAAGTGCATTTTCCAATTGTCAGCTTGCTGTTTTCAGCAACTTTCATCCTCTGACAAGCACCAACCACTATTTTGTGCATCATCCAATGATCTGGTTTTGAGGAGCTATCAGAGACAGTACAGAGAATTGCAAGTTTATGCCTCCCTCTCCCTCTTTTTTTCTCTCTTTTTTCTTTTTTATTATTTTAATATTTATTTTTAATTTTCATGTTGATGGCAGTATCTCCTTTTGTGTCTGATTTGCATTAGGTTACTCATTGCTGTGTATAGCAGTTTTGTTGACTTTCACAGAACTAACCTGGAGATAAAATAAAAATTAGAGTTAAAATTGGCTTCATTTTCCCTTCAGTAGAGTTGTGTGTTTAAACCATGACTCATCATGACTTGGAGTCACACCCAGGCCTGTGATGAGCTGCCTGGCCAGTCTTGAGAACAGAAGGCAGTCCAGATAGACACAGCAGATGGGTGAAGGTTTGGCTCCCTCCTCTTACTGGATCCTCACAGTGACAAACTAACCAGCAATCACCCTGGTTTTTCAACTGAGGTTCCAGCTTGGTAATGAGTCCCAGAGACTGAACAGCCTCTGTTGTGGGGCATTTTAATGTGCAACTCTAGACAGAAGTATATACTGAATCAATTTTTCCTCTGTTATGACAAATGGAGAAATGCACAGCCTCAGAAAAATAAATCATCTTTTCTGAAAGCTGTAACAGGAGTGACTATGTCAAACAGTCAAACTATTTTCCTGGCAAGTCATTGCATGATCAATACAATAAGAACCTTATGCTGTGAAATTAAAACTTAGCCAAGTGTTTGAATGCATGGTACTCTTTCCCAGTTTTGGTATGCTTTCCAGCCTTAGCCATCATTCAAATACATAATTTGCTTTTGCAATCATTCTGCGTAGCGAAAGCAAGGTGGGTGATCATAAAGAAGAATTTATTTAAGCAAAAGAATAGCTTCATGAGGTACTTTAAAAAATTATGTTATATCATCCTTCAAAAGATACGTTACTTTATGCCACTGTCAGATACCTCTGAAAACAAACGTAATTTCATTGTTCACTATTCTGGTCTTCATATATTCACAGTAGACTTCAGACAGCCTAAGTCATTCAGAAGCTTTCTACCAATAAATGTTAAAACTAATCTTTCTTCAGGCATTAGACTCAAAAAGAAAATATGCTTAATTTCCACATTTTCTTTCAGAGTATTTGAACTGTTTCAGTCCAGTGCCTGAAAACCTAACCTTTTGAGTCATTTTACCAGTGTTTTTGTTGTTCATCTGTCTGTGTTGGTTGCATCTGACCTTTGGGATGATTGCAATAGAAAAAACATTCTGTTTTTCTTTCTTTCCTTGCTTTGCTATGAGTCAACATCCTTCTCCTCTCAGGGGTATGACTTCAGTTCATAGGGAAGAGGTCCAAAGTTTCGACATTTCAAGTGTTTCACACACAAATACTTTTCTCATTTAAGAAATCTCAGGATACCTATTTTTGCAGATATACTGAACATTCCCTGGGTTATAATCTGGAGTGGGGAGGGTTAGCATTTTTCTAGACGAGCAACAAACTCGTACTCCAGACAGCCCCAATAATGAAGCACTAAGGAGTAGATTTCTGTGTTAAAGCAGTTCAGAGTGAAAGCAATAAACAGACATGTGTGGGAATATTGCACTACCAGCAATTAGTTCTCCTAAACTAAGCATATGCAGAGGACTCATCCCATATTGCTACTTCAGGAGACTCTCAATACACTGTATTATAAACTAAAGAAAGCAGATGGGTTCTTCCCACCCTAGTAGTTTGTTTTGTGAAGAGATGACTCTTCCCCAGCATGACCCCCTCACAGGGGAATGACACATAGAAACAGTGTTATGCGTTAGTCAGTGGTCCTGCGAATGCACATCCTCAGTCCCCTGAACATCAGATGTTTCACCAAGTCTCCCTCCATCTTCCCAAACTCCTGGTATTTCCATCAGTCCATGTGTGGATATGCATCTGGCTGGAAGAAAAGAGCCTGCTGGTTTCAGGCTCAGCACTTTTCTGCCGCATTTAATTCACCCAAATGGGATTTAATTCACCCTAAGCCCTCCCAGGTGCAATCCCACAGCATTACTCGAGGCTGGAAACACTCATCAAGCCCTGCATGACATACTCTGGTTTTCCCATATGTACTTGAGTTTCCTCACAGGGTTCAAGAGAGCCACTGTGTGAAAATGCCTGTTCTGGACAGCCTGGCTGTGGTAATTTCACTTCACCTCCTGAACACCTCTGGTCTTTCCTCAGATCAAGCAGCTCATGCACTGTCTGACAATATCACAGCCACTGACAGTGTTTACTTCAGGCTTCCAGGAAGGCAAATCTATTTTTCATTAATAAATAATTTTCCTCTTTTAAGTTCCCTTATGAGGCTTTTTTAGCTGTCCTGCTGCAATTCTCATTCTTTGGTATTTTCATACAGCTCCCCCAGCCTAAGCAGGCCTCTTCTGCAGCTAGACAATTTTAAATTTGTTTCCCACCTTTTTGCCATTGTTTACACATTTTATATCCCTTCCCACAGAATCAGAAATAATTCTCATTCTATTCAAGAAAAGAAGTCCCTTTTTTTCCCATTGAAATGTTACTTTATAATTTAAGGATGATGGTATTAAAGATGATATCTGGGGGAAAATAAAAAAATAAATTAAAAAAAAGGAAATAAACCAGATTTGACCAAGACACAAGTTCTCATTTTAAAAAGATTTGATGTGAATCTGGACCTTATTAGCTGTAGGTTTAAGAGAATCATACCTACAATTGCATTTACTAGAATAGGATTTACTTCTAGACAGAAATAATTTTTTTCTCATTTTTTGTAAAGAGGGAATGTAAAAATATTTTCCTATGATTAACACCATGCTTTCCCAGGACAACCAAAAGACTTTGGTAATCCAGAAACCACAAAAAATAAGCATATGTGTTCCCAAGGATTAGAACAATATTACACACCCATAGCAGAAGACAGTATGGAAATGAATGCTAAAATAATGTATTCAAAGGCTTCAAAAAACATTTTAAAATAAAAGTCAGTTTTCAGCTCATACATATTGACACAGCCCTGAGGTTTCACTCACTTAGATACATATCACTGTAGCTCCTTGATAGCTCAATTTACAGTTAGAAAATGTTATCTAAATGTAGATTAGAAAACAGCTTTTGTGTTTGCAAGTTCATAGGAGGGAGTGGTTTGGCTTTTGTTTACTGGCATGCAAAATGGACCTTCTATATGACGCCTACAGAAGTCATATTTGATGTGGCCATGCGTTCAACAGGGTCATCAGCCTCTGCCCTGTGAAACTAGAAGATGGACCTTTGGCATCAATTTTTCCTAATGACTCCCCAGCACTTCTGCTGTGAAGGATTCTAATGTCAGCATCCTGCAGACATATGTGGCCATGGGTTTAATCTGGGAGTTATGTCTGTAGTGTAACCCAGTTATACATATTCCCACCACAAAAGCATGGGACAGTCATCTCCAAAAGACAGTCATCTCTTCATCACTCCCGTCTCAGACACCAGCCACAGAAAGGGAACAGTTACCCCATGGAGATGCCTATCTAGTTCCATCAAATACATGGGATCCTAGATGAGTAGCTTTGACTAATACAGCTAAACATTAGATGGCTAAAGACAGGTGAGATGAATCTCACATTTAGCCTTAGGATACGTGACAATTTACCTCTGGAGTATTTGTTAGTCAAGTTTCTATGGTAGGAAACCAGCTTTAGTATAGAAAAGATAAAAGAGGGGACAAGGGCAGAAGAGAACACACCTGATATTAAAGGTAGCCTAAATATTCCACAGTATAGCCTGTGCCCAGTAGTACACACAACTAACTTGCAGATTAGAGAACTTTCATTTCTCTGGGCCAGTATCAATCCACAGAACAGCCAAAGCTCAATAAATCAAGTTACAAACTGGTGGAAGCTGAGACTGGAGCTTTGAGAGTGCCAGAAGCAATAAACAACACAAAGACAGCTACAGCCAGGCTTCATAAGGAATTAACAACACTTGATAGAATGGTACTTAGAGTCCCATTATTGCCACCAATGTATCAGAAAAATAAATCTGTTTCAAGAAAAGGGACAGTTTCCCTTGTTTTCTTCTAATGATATTGTTATTATTTGTTATCGTGCACACTAACTTTGTGAGCATTTATCACCTAAGTGTTATTGTGACGCAGATAGAAACACACAGCAATACACACAACAGGTGTTCAGGTAGAGAAGAAGAAAGGAAGGAAGTCTCTAGTTTATTGTTGACCTCATATATATAAGTTTCTGGACAGTGATCAGAGATTGGACAGAGAAGTTACCACCTCTCTATTTTCAGTGGTCACTTAAGAAGTCTATCAGGTGATATCTTTTATAAAGGAATGCAAACATGATTTTTGTTTATCTTACAATTCAGGAGAACTGACTCCACTATACTAAAACAAATCAAAAAACTTATTTTCAAAAACACCTAAGGTTTTATATTGTTTAAAATGCTTTAAACATTTATTATTCATCTGCAGGAAGATGTATGTCCTTGATTTTCAGCTTAGATTCACAGATGTCCTTTTTGGGAAAAGAAAATGGACTAGTTTTTATTTTTCCTCTTCTAGTTGTGTCTAATTTCAATGCAGAAAGTACTTAACGCATTTCTTCAGTCTGACTATGAGTGAGAACCAAGCTATTACACTGTTATTTCACTCCCTATTGTGTGGGAAATAAGAATTGCATCATCCTTAACATCCAGAACCAGATAGAGATCCTTTCTTGGTGGGTGCGGTCCAAGATTTTGTAGCCAATCTTTCAACCAAAGAGCTCCTTTTGTTTTGATTCGTTTCTTTCCTCTTCTGTTTCCCTCTCTTCCCCACAAAAATCTTTGTGGAAGACAAAAAACCCCTTGAAAAATCCCAACCTTCAGTTTAGTAGTAGGTATTTTAAATTTTATTGCTTAAACATTGTAAACATCTCATACTTCTGCAACTCAATTTTTATCATCTAAACAGTGGTCTTTAAGCTCCCCTCCTCACGTGCGAGTACTAGGGGATTAGGAATTCTAAACACGAGTAAGAGCATGACAACCCCAAGTCATAGAAAATACAAAGAGCAGGCATAGAAACTTTGATTCAGAATACCTTAAGTTTTGTTAGCCAAATGTCACTTTTTGGATATCATTACCTAATTGCTGTTCTTAAATTTAAATTCCATCAAATTGCTTAGGTTATTTTGTAATGCAACTCTTTGTACTGACGAATACTTTGACCAACTAATAAATAAAAATAATTAAATTCTACCTTCTTAACAAAGTGAAAGGCCATTAGCGAACAGACATTGAAGGAAAAATCAATATTAGCCCCTACCAAAACTGAAAGCCTACTGTAAAAACAGATGAAGAAACTCATGTGACACTTCAATACAGCCTAAAACAGAGTGTGTCACCCTATGAGACATAAAACAAACCATTCAAAGGCACACTAAATTGTTAAACTGGATTAAAATATTTTAACAAATAAATTACCATCAGAACTCTTGGCAAGGCATCATTTGCTGTCATTAACGTTCTGGAGGAGGCTGCCTTCACTGGTGCCCTCGGATAAAGAGGTGCGTAGAATTTGGGAGGGAAGGAGGCAGGGAAGGAAGAGAGGGCAGGCGGGCAGACGGGCAGGCGGGGAAGGAGCCCAGAGCCGGCGCCCGTCAGGACCCGGCGCCCTGCGACCGCCCCGTGTGCCGGCGGGGCC
>VXBS01006233.1:150458-182977 GCA_013400255.1 Sitta europaea
GGCGGAGGCGCCCCGTCACCGCTGGGCACCGACGGCGGCTTTCCCTCGGCAATGCCTTGCTGCGGGTGTTGCCCCCCTTCTCCCGAAACCGCCCCTTGCTCGATTCCTCGCCCCTGGTTTGCACGGGTGCCCTTGTGCACCGCTGAAACAGGCGTGACTCTCCCGCGCCGCTTTCCCCGTGCTGTGCGAAAGGGCCAGCTCAGCCCCGCTGGGAAGTCGGCGGGAGTCCCGCTCTGTCGGGGTGAGGCGTGCAGCTGGTATTTGTTTCCCTTTGGGGGGAGCCGGGGAAACTCTGTTTTAGACTGTAAACAACGAAATACAAATCCTGTCCGTCCTGTTCTGTGCGGTGAGATCCTTGGCATGTTTTGGGGCTTGGTGGAAGTGTAGTAATCATAAAAGAACAGCTACCCATTTTAGCCTGTCAGTAATCCCCAAATCATATACATCTCGGTCTTCCAAATCTTTTTTGAACTAGAAAAGGAGCGAGAAAGTGTTCTAGTAGTAAAGATAACTGCATGTGTAGTAAATTTTGATAGACACATTGATTTGAAGTACTTGAGGAAGGCAGTTTCTATGTGAAAAACATCTGGCTGAAGTAATGGAATAATTGCAATCGAGAAGCAATGTAAATTAAGGTGATGTGGCACTCAGAATGCTCTAGCATAGAGTCAGGTCTTTAATCTCAAGTATTGCATCACACAGCAAGAAAAGGAAGGACTATATTCTTGTCAACATGATGAGTCTGAACTAAACCGTCTAAGGTAGACTGTGAAATACAATTTGTATTTGTGACTTAAATAGCATAATTACTCTTGAATTCCCTAACTCAAGTGAGCAAACCTGTGTGTACCTTAGCTAGCAGTGAGGCCCAAAATAGGCAGATTTGCAGAGAGAAACAGTTGTCACTGAAAACAGAATACCCTTTGTTTTTCAGAAGGGCTCTCTTTTACCTGGCTTAGTAAATATGAAAAAAAAAAAAAAAAAAAAGTTAATCCCTTAGTATTTGAAGTTCTTGAGAACTTCTTGAGTGTGTTTTCCAATTTACTCTTAAAAAGAACCTACTCTTGTCTGGGTTCATCTTGTAAAGTGAACAAAAGCATAATAAATGGGGTGTTTGGGAAGTTTGCTTCCCTAGCACACTCTTGATTTTAACCAAAATGCTGAAGTACAGCTTTAGCTTCCATCAGCTGTATATTTAAGTTTATATATAAAAATGTGGAAGATCTTAATATATGAAATGTTTAATGGCTTTTAAAAGGTTCTAAAATTCTTATGCAAAGGATATTTTGAATGCTAATAAATTTGTTATGATACAAATGGTCTAGTATTAAAACCCATACCCTTTTTGTGATCATTTGGATCAGGTGGGCACTCTTGTTATGTGTAGAATAGATAGGTATTTTGCATGTGACTTCAGTAAGTCTCAAATAACTCTGTGTTATGGTTCAGGGAAACACAGCTCAACCAGTCTCCTTGTCGTGTAATCCCCACCTTCCAAGTCTGATAATCAAAGTGTTTCTCTAAATACTTCACGGATTTTCTTCTAACCGTAGTCCTGTCTTTCTCCCTGCACTGGAGCAAAGAAGAGTGGTAGATCAGTCAGAGGATTCGTGTTTGTGTCTGAATGCTGGCATTTTAATAGTCCTGTAGAATTCGACCACTGAAAGTTTCATGGAGGAGGTTTTGGGGAGTAGGAAAAAAAACGGTGGTATTCATAATGTGAGTCCCGTTTATATATAATCCTTAGTTAAACCAGAGGTAGCATGTTAGTTGATGCAAGAGTGGGTAGGAACAAAACATTGAGCGTGCCAAAATTAACTGCTGTAGTTGTGTAGATTTAGCCTAGTGTGACCACAGTGGGGATAATGTGTGAGGATCCGCCTGCCCACACCTCTAATTCAGAGGTAAGCAGTCTGGAGAGGGGACTAAAAGTGATGGAAAGGCTTACTTTGCTGTAACAAGTCATAGGCTGCATCACAAGTCATTCTGCTTCCAGCAGTGTGCAGTGTTTTTGGTTAAGGCCCTCTTAAGGGTAGTAGAAAGTTTTGTTCTTGTTAAGTATGAAGGGAAAATGTAATATGTGGTATAAATGTGAGTTAGAAGGTCAGAGTGAAGCCTAACTAACCGATCAGCTCCTGAAGCTTTAAAAAGGGGAAAGTGTGCTGTGAAGGGTAAATTGACTTTAGAAGCATTGGTGAAATACAAATAAATTGAGTTTAATCATTAAACATACATTGGAGAGTGGGAGAGGTGTAGCCTAGGGTGTCAGTAACTCAGTGTCTTTAAATGAGAGCCTGTGTCTTAAAGAATATTCAATTAATCTTAAAATGTGTTGAGATACTTTGTGAATGACTTTATTTGAACTGTCAATGTAATGTTTGTAGGTGTTTGGGTTCCAGTCATGGCCCATTGACAAATACTTTGATAAGTAAATATGTGGCACTTGCTCACCCTGTTCATGCTACTTTTAGGGTCATCAAATCACAGAATCCTGGAATGGTTTGTGTTGGAAGGGACCTTAAAGATCATCCATTTTCTGCCATTATCAGGGACACCTTCCACTAGATTAGTCTGATCTGATCCCTGTCCAGTATGGCTTTAAACACTTCCAGGGATGGGGCAGGCACAGCTTCTCTGGGCAGACTGTGCCAATGCCTGACCATCCTCACAGGAAAGAATTTTTCTAATAGTTAAGCCTGCCTTCTGTCATTTTGAAGCCATCCCTCCTTGTCCCGTCAGTCCAGACCCTTGTCCAGAGTCCCTCTCCAGCTGTCCTGGAGCCCCTTTAGGCACTAGCAGGGGCTCTAAAGTCCCCTTGGAGCCTTCTCTTCTCCAGGATGAACACCCCCAGCTCTCCCAGCCTGTCTCCAGAGCAAAGGGGCTCTAGCCCTCAGAGCATTTTTGTGTTCTTCTCTGGACTCATTCCAGAAGATACACCTCCTTCTCATGTTGGGGTCCACAGAGCTAGAGGTCAGTATTTTATGTGCTACCATCCCAAAAATGGTTATTTAAAGGTCAGCTACTAAGATCATGTCTTTTGGCATCATCTGTCAGACAGGAAATAGTCTGCAGTTAGGATGGGAAGACTGAGGCAATTTGAAGTGATTTGGTGAAGACCTTTACTATGTGAAGCCTGATCTAGTGCTTTTTGGGGGGTTTAAATTTTATTTTTGTATATATATGTTGTTAGTTTCAATAAACCTGTGCTGTTCTGTTTTCATAGAAATGTTTCTGAAGTTCTTTCTGATTTACATGTAAAATATTTGCAGATTTCTTTCAATTTCACATACTATGAAGAACAGTTGTGGAAACAAATCAAAGTTAAACAGATAATATCGGAAATGAGATTCTAAATATAATTTCCAACCAGTGTTTTCTTTGATTTGGCAATATAGCTGTTTCACAGTTCTTTCAGGTTGTTTCTTGTGTTGTTCTAAGCTAAAGTACATTAAATGCCTAATTTAGTATTCATCTTAAATGTTTTTACATATGTTCTTGTACATGGATTGTGACAGTCATTCAGACAAGTTATTCATGTGGTTTGTTTAACTGTAGCAATGGGTAGACTATGTAGCTCTAAATACAAAGGTGTTTGTCCTTTAAGCAAAGGCAGGAGTTGACAGTAGATTTTTAATTGTGCATGCTGTACTTATCCTAATTGAATATTTTATTATCTAACCTAGTTCTTATTTAATAAAAAATAAAACCAGTTTTTACTTGTATTTTTGGGGCGTTGTGTTTGTGGTTATTTTGTTGTTGATAGATGCACTGGGGGCTTTTTAAAATTTCTTTGAAAAGTCTGCATTGTTATCATTCCAGAGTAGTTTTCTTTGAATACCAGCACAACTGAAGGGGTGATGGAATTTTTCAGAGGAGTCTCTGATATCGCTTCCAACCTATTTAATTTTTTAGCAGTGAAACAAACCAAATCCCACAACATGATTTATATGCTTGATCCAGAAATTAAACAATTTGTGTTGTCAAAAATAATGGGAAACTGCATAGTAGTTTGGGGTTTATTTGGCTTTGATACAGACTTTGTCATCCCCTGAGAGAGTTTTCAAACTTCTGTTCTTTGGAAAATGTGTATGGTTACATAGTATCAATCTCTTTTTACCTTTTGAAATCCTGGCTTCTGGAGGCTTGTGACTACTAGCATCTGTCCTCAGGATCCCCCATGCTCTCCTTCCCATGTCCCAGCTCCTCATATAGCTTGCAAATATGGAGAAAAAAGTGTATATTCAGTCTTGAAACCTGGAAAACAAATTAAGACTTAGCATAGACTCTTAGCTTAGACTTGCCAGACTTCGGGTCATTCTTTTTAATACTCACTTGTGACATGGCAAGAGTCCAAACACAGTGTTTAAAATTGTGCTACAAAAATAGAAACTAGTGATTTTTAAAAGTCTTGTTTATATAATTAAGCTGTGGAGAATATCATCCCGGTGTTAGACTAATTAAGAAGACAATTTAGGACTATGACTCTCTTAATAACTGAAGATTAAATGTACTTTTTTCCTAAAGGAGAAAGCATTGTTCTTGGGCAGCAAAGCTTGCTTTTTGGGGTTTTTATCACTTTTTTCTTTTGCAGTCTCTTTGAAGATGAAGTAATGAAGATGCACACTAAAATGCTTGTTCATTCTTGGTCAGCACAGTGTGAATCAGCAGCTATTAACCACTGTAGGCATTCATCTGTAATATAACTATTTCCTTAAAAGGAGAGATAGCTGGGGACAAGGACAGAGAGATAACATTGTAGAAAGAAAGCCTTTGCAGTGTGTTTTGAATGGGTTGTGTCTTATCTAAACTCTTGTTTTAGCAGTAGTAAATGATAATTGTCCCTTTGGACTTCACATCTGTGGATGACAGATTTTTTTTTTTTTAATGGGCTAAAGTACATGTAAATGTCTACCCTAAGAGAAGTGACAGAATGGCTGACCTGCTAGAACTTACTCAATAGAATCAGCATAATAAGAGTAGCACCAAGAGTTTGTTTTTTCCAGACTTTATTTTTGAGGGTCTACAATTGTATTTTTTCCAACTACTGAGGAATTTGAAGTGTTGTAAGAATACAGATATGTTAAAAGCATGGTGCTAACTAAACTGACTCTTACTGACTGCTACGTGGTAAATTAATCTTGATAATTTTATCATTTTGGTGATCAAAACTCAATTTACATCTGGGTGCCCGAGTTCAAGCAGCTTAGAGAGCAGTGACAGCCAAGGTGTGTCCTGCCTGGGTTCTGCAGCTACCAAGAGGAGCTTTGCTCTCTTATTTCAGAACTTCACCAGTGACACTTAATGTGATTGCTAGAGCAGATTGTTATCCAGTGTGGTATTGCTGGATGCTTGTTCACTAAGGGAAGACTAATGAACTTTAGTTCCTGAAACTAAGGGGTTTGTTTACATTTTTAGTAATTCGGGTAACCTTTAGCTGGATCATATATGGGAGTTATATGGTAGGTGCAGATCAGAAAAAAAGCCAAGCACATGTAGACTGCGTTGATTTGGATGGTAGGGCTGCATAATTGATATCTGAGTCTAGAAATAAAAGGTGAGCTCTTCTTTATAGGAATAGCTGAACTTGATTTATACACCAATAGAAAATAAGAGGCTTTTGCTCTTTAAAAGAAAACACTGAGCTTACAGGATGTAACTCTTGTAGTTCAAGTGTTTTCGCTTGGCTCTTGCTAGAGCTATGGCTTAGTGGAGCTTAAAACAGAAGGATCACAGGTCCATATTTGCTACCCCAGTTGCTCTTAGATGTGTTACAATTGATGGTAACAAGGTAGATTCCTCTGTTTTATTTGGCAGTGAATCTTTGAGACAATTGCTAGGTTTGGATTCTAGATTGGGTTAAATCTGGGTGCCTTTTGAAGAGTCCTCTCTTCTTCAGAGTTCAGCTGGTGATAAGGAAATTCACAGAGGCATAGGGAGGTCCTGCTGGATAGGAGTAGCTACTCTGCAAGGCTTACTGGAGTGCTGTGTCCTCAGCTGTCCAGGAGGAGAGGGAGAGCATCAAATGACTTCTGTATCAAAACCTTCTCCAGTCTACTCTGCTCTTCAGTCTGCTTTTCCTGAATTTGACAAACCTGTAGTTTGGAGGGGGAAAAAGGATTTGGAAGACAAACTTTGTTATGTGGGGATAGATGCTGCCTCTGGATTTGGTGTTTCCATTGTCTCTTGGTTACCATTAGAAACATACTGGATACATTTATTAGATACATTTTCCAGGTCCTTGGATTTAGCATGAAGAGTTAAGATTGTAAAATGTAATCAGCTTTTTATCCTGAAAGTCTAAGTCTTCAAAGTAGTAAACGTTATGACTGTCACTGATTTCCATGAGTTTCTATGCTCTGATTTAGTATTTTTAATGACACTTGAAACATTCAGACTCAGAATGTTCAGAAAGCATTTTGGTAAACTTGTACACAAATGTATGTACTTTTGTCAGCTTCAGTGACAACTTGATCCCTTTAAGCTTCCTTCAGCTCTTCCAGGATGCTGTCCACAGGATGTTGAGTGCACTCTTATATGTGGTGGTGGTGGTGCTGAGCTTGTGTGAGACTTTTCTGTGGATGAGAAATACATCACACTATTACCGGTTCTACACTGGTACTCTGTTTCTACTCTTGTAACTCACCTGTACTGGGTACATTCCTCAACAATGTTACCTGTTTTACTACTTCTTTTCTTCTGCAACTTAGTAACAACAGTTCCTTACAGCTTTACCTGGTTTCAGCCATCATGATTCTCATTTTTGCAATACTTTTCTTTTTTTGACTATCAATGGGGATACTTTATGGTTTGGCCAAGGATCTGTACCGAGTGACTCTTTAAAGCGGAGATTGTGGTGGGAGGAAGTAAAGAATTTTTTATCTACCTTTATTCTCCAGGTAGTAGAGAGCAGTAATTGTTACCAGGTGTAAGCAATCAGATGAGCAATTTTAAAGTACCTTACATTCATTGTACCTCACTATTACCTTCCTGTAGTAATACAATTAATGACTTAGGATGAATGAGAAAAATGAGCCTTGGATGAGATACATATTTTACAGTGAGTCCTGTTAAGTATCTTGCTTTGGTCTTTATACTGTGTATTTAAACAAACATTTATTCCTTTTTTAAAGTGGTTGCAGTACTGATTTTCATTAAAATAATTATTTATATGTTCCTTGGAAATAAATATATACATATAAAATCATTTGGATGTAGAGATGTCTAAATTTACTGAAGATATAGTAATTTTGCAGGTAGCTGTTGGGCATAGTTTTCATAATTGTATTCTAGTAGGGCGAAAAAATGGAGTTACTTCTTCAATAAAACAGAATAACATTTTACAGCTGGTACTTAGGAGGAAATATTTTTGTCATTATGCAAAACATTATCAAGATCACTGATAAAGAATGAAAACTGTAGCAGGCTTGGTTGTGTTCTCAAAGCAGAACTTGATTGATAGTGCTTCAAAGGTGTTTATAGGTGAAAACCTATAAACACTTAAGTGTTTGTAGGTTTTATACTAGCATGTATGTATGCTTATGTTCACAGGATTTTTTAATTTTCAGTCTCAAGAGCATGAGATGTGCAGGGTTTCGTATGGGAGGAATTTAAGGAATGCTCACAGTAATAGTTTTCTTCCACGAACCGAGGATTTGTAGTAAGTGAGCTTTCATGTTATTACTTCTTTAGTCCTTCTAACCTGTGTTGTAAGAATGATTTTAAGTTTTGGAACATCTTTTTGGACTCTCCTTATTTTTGATGGCAATGTATATTACAAATATCTTAAATAGTATTCTAGCATGGTTTTTTTTCTTAGTATCTTTTGCATTCACTTGCATGGTTGTTGGCACCTCCTTTGTGAGCAGTGATTTTGACATAGAGTCACCTGCTTGTGGAATACTTTTCCAAGTTATCTGTGCTTGCTTTTAGTTTTCCTTGCTTGAAGGCTGCTTTTAAAATACAAGTAGCATTATAGGAGTTTTAGGCTGCTTTACAAGGGTATGATTTGTTATTATTGTGTGTAGTATCACTTTTCATTTTTAATACCTGGTTCTTGATGTTAATAATATTTCTGAGAGTGGAACAAAGAGCCTGATAAGTAATATTTGTAGAAAATTAAATTACATAGAATGGCCAGAAAAACCTAGAAGGCCTATCCTTATGACAGTTGCAGCACATACTTGTAAGTTTAATTGAATTGTTTTCTCTACTTCATACCTTTTTCCCTTTTTGTCCACCCATTCATAAATAAAAAAATTTTCTAAGAATTGAGTGCTCTAGAAGATCAGTTATAGTAGAAGAGAAACAGTTTACAGAAGAGATGTACTTTTTCTCTTTGCTATGATAGTAAGTGTTCTTGTTGTGGGTGTGTGTACAATAAATCTAGTTATAGAGAAGTTATTTTGTACTTGCATTGCTGTGGAAAGTTTGGTTGGCTGTTGTGACAGATACTATCATAAATGTGGTACTGTGCCCTTATTACACAACTGGAAAACAGAATTCAGGCATTTGCAAGTTTGACCTCTGTTAGTTCTTAAGCATAACAGCTTTTTACAGTGGATGTATTTTCTCTTTCCAATTTGATGCTTTTGTTTTCACCAGCGTTTTCAGTTTTCTGGTGCTTAACCTTTGGATTTCTTTTTATTGTATTTGATAATACCTAAATTTTACAAGGACTGAGAGAAATTTAGTACTTGAATGTAGTGTAGGGGTGGTGTTTTTTTGCATTTATGGGGTTTTTTTAAAGTTTTTCTTAAAATTTGAAATGCTTATTAAATCCTGCATTTTATATTATGAATACCTCAAAAACTTGTAATTCTGTTTAAATGTAGAGGGGACATAAGCTAATGGAGTCCTCACAATTAGGAAGTACAACATTCTTTCAGAGTAAAGCGCTAAATGGAGTTATGCTCCAACTAAATACTTCATTCACTTCTCAAGATACAGAAGGTAGTGTTTCAGTATTGAAAGCTATTCTATTTCTTTTTTTTGGCAGCTGAAACATTGGAAGCTCTCTCTCAGTGCTCCAAGTAGTCCACAAGCTGTTTTGAAAGGATGGTGTGTGCCTCACAGAGATAAGTGAGAAGGAGGGTTAATTCTTCTCTGCATTCATTGGTCTGTATCTATAAAAATAGAAATAAATTAGTGTTCCTTTTAGCCTTCTGTGCTATATAAGTATAATGAACTGAACTGGATATTGGAATTGATTATTTTATTGGGAAAAACTCAAAAGCAGCATATATGATGTGTGTTGTCTCTCTGAGGGTTCTTTCTTCAAAGAAGATAGGAAAAAAGAACACTTTAAGGCTTGTCTTTAACTGTAGTCTCCCTCATGAGTTTTGTTTAAGTGTTCACCCAGAATATGTCCATTTTGTAGTCTGTTTTTCCATTTTGTACACTGTTCCCTTTTGGTTAGTTTTTTTTACCTTGTAACAAATACACGGTTATAGTTCATTAAACTCCGTGTGCTGTAGGGTATGAACAATATGATAAGTTAGGCTATAGAGCAATCCGATTAGGAATATATCATTTATATTGCACTGGTTCCTCTCATGAGCTCTTATAAAAATAGAATTTCATGAGTAGCAGCTTCATGAGGAATTATTTTGTTCCCATGTAAATTGACTGGAAATTAAATGTATTTCCTAAGTTATCGAATCTGTAGTCTTGTTATTAGGTATATGAAAGCATCTAAATTGTTTCCTTCCAAAAATAAGCCCTTTAGGATAAACAGTGCATGGTATATAGCAGTTTTCTCTACCACTTAGATGGAAAACTCAGGTTTGTGAACTTCTGTGGTTTTCCCCTCAAAACTTTTGGTTTTACCATACATTTGTACATTTTGTTGGTGAAGTTACGCATAAAGTTAAAGCACACTGTGTTCCACAGGGGAGTGTGAAGGTCAGGTAATGCTGACGTGCTCTGCACTTTACTGGGGTCCAGACTAGTACTGTGCTGGAATTGCCACTGGAAATTGGGATCTTTTTCTTTCCTCTCTCGGTTCAGAAGTTCACTTAAAATGCCTGTGTGCCATGAAAACAGCTCAAGCAGTGAGTAACCAGGAGCACAGCTGACAGCGTGGTTGCTTTTTCCACAGTGTATTTAAATATGTCCATGCCCTCTGTTCTCCCCATGTTATGAAAGTTTCCCCACATCTGAAACCTGAGGATTTGCACTGGCGGCAGTTTTATTATTGTTGGGCGCTGGCAGATGGTAACAACCTCTGTTGA
This sequence comes from Sitta europaea, assembly GCA_013400255.1. Lineage (NCBI taxonomy): Eukaryota > Metazoa > Chordata > Aves > Passeriformes > Sittidae > Sitta > Sitta europaea. The sequence goes on from VXBS01006233.1 coordinate 160,688, forward strand.
GCAATAGAATGATGATGTAGTCCCATGTCAGCTGAAGTGAGTCTCCAGTCTCCACAGCTGTGCTCAATTACAGGAACTCTGGGGTCAAGTGTAATCTGAATGCTTGGTTTGTTAAGGTATAATGTGTCCTAGAAATACCGTATTTTCTTTGCAGGATAGCGCCAAATCTGACTTTAGTGGTATCTTGATTGAGCAAGGGCACTTCTTAATAATCATTTTTCTTCCTTGTAATTGGAAGAAGGGCTCAATTGAAAGTGAAATACAGTGTAAAGATCAGATTTGGAAATACTATCAAACTTTGCACTCTCTAGCAGAGCTGCCTTCTCCCTAGCCCTTCTTTTTTCTGCAAATTTAGGAATCTTCAGAACTGTTATAAATTAAAACTATTATTAGTTATATATTTCACGATTTTAAATATTGTTTAACTTTAACTGTTGTTTATTATCCAATGAATACTGTTATTTGACAACTTGTCAGAAAAAAGATGGTATTCCATTGCCAGGTGATATCAATCATAATGATCCATTGAGAAAGTAGACTTGTAACAAGTATGACAAATCAAACAATCATGAACAGAAAAGGGGGAAAAAGTTTGCATTAAGTCACATAGAGTATTCAAATTTAAAAACAAAACACCAGCCTACTAGAAAGCAAATCAGGGTATTTTACCAATGCCTAATTGGTTTAGCAGACAAAATACTTTTGAAAGAAGACAGAACACATATATTTTAGTCTGCACTAGGTGAATCTGTAAACAGAAGTAGCTCACATAGTACTTGGTGAACTTTAGTTTAATGCATCTGTTTTATTTCTCTATATTTTCATAGTGTTGGAGTTAGAATATGCCAATTAATAAGAGTGAAAGCTTCAATAATTTCTAGGTGTTACAGTAAATTTATGTCTCTGAATCACTTGTAAAGGGAAGAACTGTTCTTTATTGCTGAAGTCCATTTTCTGGTCTACGAGACTACAAAAGCAGTGTTAAGATGTACATATCAAGGTTTGGGTACTTTAAATGGTCACAAGCATATATTTATTTGAAGTACTAATCAGAAGAAGAATTGGACCAGTGCATGTTTAACACACTCATGTTTCAGTACTGATAGGTTCCTGTTGGACATGACTTTCAACAGTACAACTTGTTTCTTTGCTCCCCCAGGTCTGAAGCACAGAAGCATGCTTTCCACTGAGCCTCACACTACTACCTGTGATACAGAATGTCTCTAAGTGAGAACAACAGTGTGGTGTTTGCCTATGAATCTTCAGTGCACAGTACCAATGTACTCCTCAGCCTAGATGATCAGCGAAAGCAAGATATCCTTTGTGATGTTACAATTTTAGTGGAAGATCAGCGATTTCGGGCTCACAAAGCTGTGCTTGCAGCTTGCAGCAGTTACTTCCTTTCAAGAATTGTGGGCCAGGTGGATACTGATCTTATCATCACTTTACCGGAAGAGGTGAGTGTTACTCCCTTCTGCATTTTACCTGCCAGTGCTTCTAATCTGCTTTGTTCAATTCTCTTTTAGTTAGGCTGATGCTTAACTTTCAAGTTAGAGTAGGGGATTTAAGAGCTGAAGAACACCAGCCCACAATCCGGGATACCAAAACTATTTTTTGAAATCAAGTACTTCATATACATCATATTGTAAGGACAAGATAATTGTAAAGATACTGTCATCTTGGGGTAGGGTCTGTTGTTTTTTTCCAGTGATTTTATTCTTTGACTTTCATCCCAAATAAATGACTACTGCAAGAATTGCTTTTTTAGGTCAGTCACACTAAGAGTCTTTTTAGGGTTTTTTCCTTGTTTGAGCATAGCTAGCTGGAAATGTGTAAGGGAAAGGAGCAGAGTGTTTGTCCCCTCTTGATCCTTGCAGTTTTTGCAGTGTTTCTCCCTTAAACAGAAAGAACATACAGCTTAAAAAAACATTATATTTTTTTCTTTCACTTTCATTTATGAATGCTACTGATTTGGAAAGCCACTTTTAATGTTTTGTTAACTACACTAAGTCTGAAGACATCTTGACAGCTTATGGTTAAACTGTCTTTTACATTCTGCTTCCCCACATTATAAAGGATGAATTAGTGTGGTGGTGTAATCTCCAGAGCATATTTCACATGCTATTTTAAGAATTCTTTAGGTAGGTTGTAAGAGTTTACAGACCATTTTAAAGAACTGGTCTCTCAACAGATCTCATCAGCTTCCTTTCATGTGTTGTGTTCTTTTTTTAAAGAACTTATCAAACAGCTACTGAAAAAAAAAGTAAACAAACCCTCAACTAATTCTTAAATCGAATCACATGAATAATTCATTATTTTGCTGGCAGAAGGATTCAATGTAATTAATGCATTGATACAATGCTTTATTTAGCATAAAATACTGCTCATTTCAGTAAAGGCAGGGAGCAGAGTATGGACTTGAGCTTGTGTGTTAATAGTGGATGTACTGCTTTATTCATTTGCAGAGAAAAGACTAAAGGAAGTGCCATATATATAGTTGGTAATCAGTTTGTGGCGTTCTACTTGATTCCTTCAACATTTTTTCATGTATAGAAGATCATGTGCTGTTTACAGAAGAGTAAACTTCTGCAGTTTACCAAAGTGTTTAAAATCACTTGCTCTAAAGGGGCTTTAAACTCAGAATTCTGTTTGGTGTACAGTTTTTGAGTGCATTTCTTCAAATCTGTGGGAGGAAGAAAGGACTAGGTGGCTGTAGTAGTAAATAATCATATAATATAATAATCATATGTAGTCAAACTTGGGTTTTCCAAACTTTTTTTACATCAGTTAGTAAGACTTAAGTAATTGGCAGTAATTGCTCTTCAAAAACTACAATTAAATACCAGCAGCATACTCAAGTAATTAATATACAACTTGCTTTGAAATATCTCTTTGTGAGGTTGGAATCTTACTGGTTTTTGGCGTACAGCAATATTTTTCACATTTACTGCGTTGCCAGAACATTTCATTAAGAGATTAATTACAGTGAAGAAAACTGTGAAAGAAAATGTGAAGAAAGCAAAATGTGCATGATAAAATTTTATCGGAAGAATTGTTTCAGAATGAGTTTGACCGGGTTTTCACAATATATAAGGTCTGCTGCTTATGTCCTGGTAAATTTGTGTATTTCTCTGCTTAAACCCAAATTGACCATACTACTGGGGTTTTTTATTTGTTTTTGCAATAGGTAACACTTAAAGGATTTAGTCCCTTGCTTCAATTTGCATATACTGCAAAACTTGTTTTAAATAAAGACAATGTGTCTGAAGTTTGCAAATGTGCAGAATTTTTGGGTGTACGCAACATTGAAGAGTCCTGCTTTCAGTTTCTCAAAGTCAGATTTTTGGATTTTAAATTGGAACAGCAGGAATGTCATAGGAAGAAATGTTGCACACAGCGTTGTCGGAAAGCAAACCCTAAAACTGGCGATGCGGATGATGGAGACCTAGAGATAAATTATGAAGTAGAAGCACTTCTAGAAAAGGAATATAGTCTAATTCCTGACACAAAACCCTGTAAAGATGAAGAAAATGCTAAATCATCATCTGTTCTCCAAGATAATGCAAATCAAAACTGTGATCCTGTACATTTAGAAAGGGGCAGTGCTTCCAGCTTATCTTCCCAATGCCCAAAGTATAGAAAATTCCAGAAAGCTTTTGGAAATGACAAAGTTCATACTTCAGAGTCCAATTCCAGTATTAAAGACATTCAGGTAGCACCATTTGCAACTTCTCTTGAGAAGGAAATACCTGATTATGATGGCATACAAAAAGCTCAGGAGTATGCGCCTATGCAGCTGATCTCAAACTGTGAAGAGACTCAGGTAGAAATAGAAGAAGGGGATGAAAGCATTCAGAAAAAAGAAGAGTCAGAGAGAGATTCTGTAACTCAGAATGCATCATGTCCTGTGGAGAAAATCAATATTGCTGCTTTCCCCCAAAACTCTGCTGCCCCTCATGGACTCAATTCTGTGTCTGTTTTACATAGTCGTGAGCGATATGGTAACTTGAATTTCAGTAGTATACAAAACAACACAGTCTTAGCTGAAAAAACTGTGTCAAGTACTGGACCTGGAAATGACAAAACTGAAAGTCAAGGTAACTCATCTTCAAAGGTGGATTTGTGCATTAGGGAAGCCACTAATATCACCTCAGCTGGAGATCGAAGCAGTGTGGAGAGAGAGATAGCAGAACAGCTAGCGCAGGGGTTCTGGAGTGATATCCACAGCACAGATGCCTGTCGAATACATTTACCACCTGCAGTTTCTAAAGAGTACTTGGAGCCAGTGTATTCGGGGAAAAAATCAGAGTGTCCGTGGCTGGGGATCAGGATCAGTGAAAGCCCTGAACCTTGCTCTCAGAGAACTTTTACAACACTGAATTCTGTCAACTGCCCATTTATAAGCAACCTTAGCACTGAAGGATGCTCCAACACGTCTGAAATAAACAGTGGAGATTATGTTCAGGGACAGCAACAAGAACAGTGTCCCTATAACTGTGTGATAAGTTTGGGAGAGGATTCGGAGACTGACACTGAGGGAGACAGTGAATCCTGTTCAGCAAGAGAACAAGAATGTGAGGTAAGAACATCCTCTTGTATTCTTTGCTTCCCAGTCTCTTAAGGCCATGTTCAAACATGTAATTCTGAGTCTTCTGTGTTTTGTTGTTTTGGGTTGTTTTTTTCTGTGACTGCTTGTTTAAAAAAAAGTCTGGAACTGAAACTTTAACCATTCAAAAGTCACTGTTAATTCAGGAGGACTGAATTAAAGTGTAAAAATATTTTTGGTCAGATACTGAAGTGTTAGATGCTTACGTGTTAGATATTTTAAGATTTTTTTCTGGACAACTGTCAGAAAAGATTGAGAGTCTTAAGTCAAGACATGAAGGTTTGTTCTTAGATTTGTTTTTTCTTTTATTTGCTTCAGTCAGATTTAAGAAAACTCTAAATTTCTTGGAACCGTTGTTTAATAGAAACCAGTTTTCTTGGTTTTATTCTGAGCAGTGGGATGAAGGTGGGAGAGAAATGATACTTCAGATTTAATGTGAAGTGAAAATTAAGTTTTTTAGCTGGCTTCAGTAGCTGTGTATTTAAGACTGTTTAATAATATCTCCTTCTCCAACACTAAGGTTATTTTTGTTTTTCCAACTGCAGTAAATATTTGGCACTTCCTTTCTTTGTCACTGCTTTAGTAGTGGTTTAGGCAGGTACCGTACAAGAGTAGTCTAATCCTAAAAAATTTTGTGATATACCTGGAACAATTTACCCATCAGTTCTTAGAATCATAGAACTGCAGTGTAACTCTGCATGATGGATTATTCAATTTTACAAAAATCAGTTGTTCTTAAGGCACTAGGGTTTTTATATTTTGAAGACACAGGGTATTACTGAGACTGAACATAAGTGGAACCTGCCATCAATACCAAAAAAGCTGGAATGCCAGACAGAAGGCTAGAATTGATTTAATACATTCCTCACCTTTATGTGACAGAGAAGATGGCATCATTGCTGAGGACAGTACTCTGCTTTTTTTTGGTTTTTTTGGCTTGTTTGTCACCAGTAGTAGTAAATCAGAGAAAAGATCAAATTACTGTGTTCTTTTTAAACTATATTCAGATCTTTGACCACAGCAAGGCAACATATTCTGCTATTTACTATACTCAAATGGTAAGGATTAAAATAAAGTGTCTTTATTTGGATACTCAAAAAAACATGGTGATTTTTGTAAAGGTAAATATGTTTTTCAGTATTAATCAACACTTTGTGATCTCAAGTGCTTTTGTAGCTCAGGTATACAACAGTAGCAAGAGCCTGGTCCTCTCTCTTCTCCAAAACTAAGAAATAAAAGACAAGTACTGTAACTTCAATGTTTTAAGGAAATGCCTATTTCAGATTAACTTTTCCTGCAGAAAAAATATAGGTATAAAAATGTATGCAGGATGCAGTCTTAATAGCAGCTTTGGGAAAACTTTGACACCTGTTTTGTACCTCACCAAACTGTAACTCCTCTTCTTAGAGTGTATCACCTCCATATTTGATGCACACACAAGTAACTTTCATCCTACTCTGAATGTGCTTGTTAAGATCTAGTGTAAATATGCAAATACTGTATTGCACCTGTGCTTGAATTCCTGTAGTTGAGACCCCTGGATTTTATCCTGTCATCTGATGGATATGTTAGTTTGCTCTTGTCTCTCAGATGTAGGAAGAAAGATGGGTTGTTTGTTAAAGAATGCTTAAAATAGAAACTCGAATGGTTGTTTGTGTATATCAGTTCCACCTTGGATTTACAATTGTATCCTACATTCTAGGTAAAACTGCCATTTAATGCACAAAGGATTATCTCACTTTCCAGAAATGACTTCCAGTCATTTCTGAAAATGCATAAATTAACTCCTGAACAATTGGACTGTATTCACGATATCCGAAGACGAAGTAAAAACAGAATTGCAGCGCAGCGATGTCGCAAGAGAAAACTTGACTGCATACAAAATCTTGAATCCGAAATTGAAAAACTGGTATGTATACATATTCACTGCTGTTGTCATGTCTTTCTCTAAACATCTTGACTGGCTGTCTGGTAGTAGCTTAATAGCAAGATGGTTTACTACTTTTTCCACTCAAGCTTAAAAAACTTTATCAGTCTTGTATAACTTCTTGATAGCAGTTCTAGATTTTTCTGAGCCTTGCTCTAAAGCACACACATCTTTTCTTCTGTGGACTTGTTTCCATTCAAATAAAACATGCATCACAGTCTAATTTTTGGTGAATGATGTTTCTGAAACCCATAAACTTTTAATTTAATTGTACAGAATGATTCCCAGACTGTTGTCCTACACTGTTTTTTGCCTCTTCCCCTTTCTTGCTTTGAGACTTTGTTCTTCAGCTCGCAGTATTGCTCATGATCAAGTTTGCAGTTACGCAATTGTTAGTTGTGTAAGTACTGTTCTTGGAACACATCGACATGGGCTGACAAACTGTTTCCTGAGTCTTGAATGCTAAAAATGAGACCCTTGCAGAAAGGCGGAAGAACTTGGGAAGTTACTTGCCTTCTTAGCAGTTGCATCAAGATTGTAGCTGAGGAATTGATGCATCCAGATTTCTCTGCAGCCATCTGTTAGTATATTTTCTTCTCCTTAAGAGGGCAATAAAAAGAGAAATATGTAATTTAAGAGAAATGTAGGTAATCTGAGGTTAGGATTATGCAAAAATAGCAATGGCAAGAAGATAGAGTGGCTTTTCAGAAAAACAAGTCTTTGACTTGCTCATCTCAGTTTCATAGTCAGTCATACCATGTGCATGAAATAGTTCAGTTGTTTAGGACTACTGTACTCTAATGGAGTTCATGGAGCATTTTAGGCTTGGTGTACCTGAATTTGGTATCTGCATCAGCTGGACCATAGTCATGTTGCATCTTTTTTTGACTTCAAAGTGAAAAGGAAAATAAAATTAGAGCCAAGCGCTGTGGACTGGAAACTTGTTTTCCCATGATCATAATCTTTCACTGCATCTACTCCTCCTTCTGTAATGAGATAGGCATTAAAGGGGGGCTTGCAATGCCATAGAGCTCTGATGAGCTGACAGAGCAGGTTGGGCTCAATGAAGAAGGTGCTCTGTGAGGGAGGATAATCAGGTGATTGTATTAATAATATCCTTACTAAAGAGAGAAGTTGCGTTTCTGACATTTCAGTACTTTTTGCCTGGTTTTGTCATCATGTTGTCATTTCTGTTATGTAACTGTCAATATTCTGCCATACTTGGTTGATCTGCAAGATTAGACATGTGGCTGTTTAAGACTAATAATTATAACATAATATCCTTCTTTCTGTGGACCTGTGCTGGAACAGACTGAATGTCTTGCTGTTTGACAGGTAACACTGTACAAGGCATAGATAATGAGTGTTGAGTCTCAAGAATTGTGAGGTGAGGTCTGAGTTGTGTGAATCATCCTCTAGGCACAAATATGTTCCAGTTGCACTTTTTCTTTCAACAGTGCTGATAAGTTTCTTCAGAAATTCCTGAAAAGGCCCTGTTTGGAGCTGTTTACCACGTCCGACAGCCACAGATCATCAAATTTGTATAAGCCATACACAAACACAGAAACATTAAGATCTGTCTAGGCATGATTTCCAGCTGGGTGGAAGAAAAGAGATGTCTTGGAAGGCTATGTGTGGTACATCCAGGTTGCTTCACGCATGATGGGTCCTGCCCTGTTCCTGTTCTCTGGGTCAGTCGTGTCTCAGACCTTTTAGACTTTGATCTCATGATCATCTGTAATGCTTTGCTAAGGAATAGAATGGTGTAGCTATAGTTTGACTCTTGACAAGTAGATAATACTCTGTACTATCAGTTAGGAAATTTTTTTTTGTGGAATTCCTCATCCTGGTTTCCAGTTTGTGCAGCATGTTATCTTGTATTAGGTTCTTTTTGGTGAGGCCTGAGTTTTTTTCCTCTCTCAGAAGATGTTTGTAGTATTTTTCTTGGAAAAGTCCTATATTTGGAACAGACTGACCCCTGCCTGACTAGAGGTCAGAGACTGACAGCTGGCAAGTAGCTTTGCTGACAATTACCTTGGGGCTTGGGCAGACAGCAGGCTAAGCATGGATATCAGCAACATGTCCGGACTGAGGAAAAGGCCATCAGTGTCCTGGGATGCATTGAGAGGAGCACATCGCATTCATTGTTGGAAGGCAGTGGTTATTTCCTGTCTTGGTATGTGTAACACTGAAACTTTTGCTGGATTTTCACCCTTCCCAGTTCCAGGAGCACATTGATAGGCAGGAGGAAGGTAGGAAGGTTGGGTGAAGGCCACTGGGATGGCCAGGCCTGAAGTTCTTCCGTGGTGAGAAGCAGAAGAAATGGAGTTTCTGCCTGGAAAAGGAATGGGGAGACTTAATGGGAGACTTGTCCATATCTGTGGGGCAGTCCTTGAGGTTCTACAGCCTTTGGTGGTAGAAGATCTTCAGCTTCCTGGGGAGGAGTACTTGACAGCAAGAGAACAAGAAATATGGTCTTAAGTTACAAGGGAGAATTTCATCTAAATATAAAGAAAGTTTTTTTTCTTCTAGTGGGGACAGCCAGGCAGTGGAACAGTTTACCCTGAGAGGCTCTGCATCGCCTTTGAGGGTTTTGTGGCATGACTGAGCAAAGCCCTGAGAGGCCTGATCTTACTGGATCTCTGACTTTGTTTTGAGCAGCAGGTCAGACTACAGACCTGCTGCAGTATCTCCCCTACCAAGTGATTCTGTAAAATTGGAAGTCTTACATTAAGTTCTACTTATATTGAAGAAAAATACTGTTTAGTGCTGAATCTGTTATCTGGGAGAGTTACCTTTGTTCATGTCTCTTGATCTTCTGTACTGATAAAGTAAATTTTTTTTACCTCCCCATGTAGCCTTTGCTTATTGACCTTTCAGGTAAATCTGGGTGTTCTTATTGATTACTAATGTTTTGTATTGAGAAGACGCAAGGGCTACTTAAGGAGATGTTGACTTGCTAGAAACAGCTCTCTCAGAGAGTATATATGTGTGTATATTCACATTCCTTGTACTTTCTCCCATACAATGGGATGACCCTGCCTGAGCAGAGAGGTTAGACCAGATGACCCACTGTGATCCCTTCCAGCCTGACCCATCCTTTGATTTTCACTTCAAAACTTTTAAACTGAGGGTACTTGTGAGGGGGAGCAGAGTAGAGGACAAGTGGTCTCGAGAAGCACTACTTAGCTGAAGATTCTGTAGCTGAGGATGAGGATGTGTCAGTGCTTCAAGAAAAATGTAATTGAAATCTTGTTATATATATTATAGTAGGGTTAGGTGTGTGAACTAAGTGCATTCTTTACCAGAAGATTCAAAAGAACTCTCAGTTTATTATGACCTTAAAACTAACTGACATTACTTTGTAGTATTAATATAATGCTGATAAAATAAAACAATAATATATAAGAGTATTAACCTGTCAACAGCTTCAGAAGAGGGGTGAGGAATTTATGCTGGAATAACTATTTCTGAATGTTCATGAATAGTAATTTAGTTAATTTTGTCAGTCCATAATACACAGCTGAGTGCCTCTACATACCCAAAAGGTATTAGGTGATCTGCCTAATAGAATGGGAAAGATTATTCTGATAAGTATTAAAAAACACCTGGAGGACAGTGCAGGCATCTGACACAGGCAGCATGGCTTCATGAGGGAGAAGTCATTCTTGTCAAACCTGATTTCCTTGTATGACAGGGTGACCCACCCAGCTGATCTAGGAAAGGCAGTGGATGTAATCTTCTTGGACTTCTCCAAAGCTTTTGACAGGCTCTTCCGGGATCCTTCTGAACCAAATGTCCAGCCTTCAGCTGGATAAACACATCATGTGGTGGGAGGGTCAGGAACAAATGCTGACAGTGACTGGGGTGGCATCAGGTTGGCACTGGTGGGGTTCTGTAGGGCTCCATACTGAGCCCTGTGCTCCTCACCATCTTCATTAATGACCTGGACACAGGACTTAATGGAACACACTGTAAGTTTGCCATTGACACCAAACTGCCCTCGAGGGAATTGTCAACTCTTCCCAGAGAGGCCCTGCAGAGAGACCTGGACAAATTGTAGGCTTGGACAATCATCCAACTGTGTGAAGTTTAATGAGGGCAAATGCTGATACTGCTCTGGGACAGGGCAACCCTGGCTGTGTGGATGGATTGGGGAATGAGAGGCTGGAGAGCATCTGTAGAAAGGGACCTGGGGTTCCTGGTCCATGGCCAGTTGAACATGAGTCAGCAGTGCCCTGGCAGCCAGGAGGGACATCCATGTGCTGGGGGGCATCAGGCACAGCATTGCCAGCTGGGCAAGGGAGGGGATTGTTCACTCTGCTCTACACTGGGGCAGCCTCACGTTGAACATTGTGTGCAGTTTTGGGCACCATGGTGTAAAAATGGCATTGAGCCATTGGAGAGCATCCAAAGAAGGGTCATGAGGATGAGGAAGGGTCCGAAGGTGAAGTCATATGAGGAGTGGCTGGGGGCATTTGATTTGTTCAGCCTGGAAAAGGGGCAGAGGGAAGACCTCATCGAGGTCTTCAGCTGTTGCAGTAATACAGATGGGACTCAGTTTCTTCATGCAGAAAAGCTCCTTCTTTATTCATAACTCCATTTTATAGAGTTATCATAGACCTCGTATTTAACTCCAATTGGCTAATAGTTTTCTTGCCACTCAGTTCATTGGTCATTATGTGTGTATGTGTTAAGACTATCTACAGTTACATTTTTTCTTCGTGCATTCTCATGGGACAGATCTTTTGTTATTTAAGGTGCAACTTATTTTTCTCTACAAGAACAGGTTGTTGTATTAACTGACTTTTCATTCCTATGATTCTTTCTTAAAGGAACTTACAGGCTTAGCTGGTAGTTCAGCAGAGCAAGGCCTGGTTTTATAAGGCCCTTTTATAATATATTTACTTGTATGCAATGTTCAACATTGTCAGGGGGCAGGTGCCAATCTCTTCTCTCTGTGACCAGTGACAGGACTTGAGGAAACAGCATAAAGCTGAGTTGTGGGAGGTTTAGGTTGGATATTAGGAAAAGTCTCTTCTCCTTGGAGGGTGGTTGGACACTAGAACAGACTCCCCAGGGCAGTGGTCACAGCACCAAGCCTGACAGAGTTCAAGAAGCGTTTGGACAAAGTTCTCAGGCACAGGGTGTGACTCTTAAGGTATCCTGTGCAGGCCCAGGAGTTGGACTCAGTGACCCTGATGGGGCCTTCCCAGTGTGGCATAATTTATAATTAACAGCTGCTCCAGTATGCTGACAAGTAGAAATTTATTCGCAAAGTCCCTCTTTCTACTAATTTTAGACAGAAACTGGCAACAACTGTTCTTCTTGCCAAATGCTGCCTAAACTTAATCAGTTCTTTCAAAAAAAAAGTTGTAGAGGTTCCAGTATGAGTTTTCCCTGCAAAAAGGGGATGTGTGGAGTGAAAATAATAAAACCATCCAGGAGCAAGTTGATATAACAGTAGTTGTAACACATAGTCCCTATGATTAAAACTTGAAAAGTAAAGCTTTGCGTGTCTTCAAAACTGTATCTTCTTTTAAATTAATTACAGAATTTAAAACATATGTGTTGTGACATGTTTGGATTTGGTTCTGTCCTTTTCATTCAACTTTTTCATGATGGTCTTGCTTGTTCCCTGTGCTTCTTTGCTGTTTCTTCATTTTTATTTATTCAAAAGTTGCTTGTTTCCATGATTAGACTTCTCAGTTACCAGTGTCTTTTCATCTTTAGCCAGTTCTATCACAAACCTCAGAAAAATTCACAGCATTGAAGCAAAAAAAAGCTTGATTTAATACAGGCTATTTTTTTTGTACTTGATATTTATTAGTGAGTTGCCATCCTGTTTGTTGCCATATGCTTGGACAGTCCTTCTACATTATCTCTAGGTTGTCAGTTCTTCAGATCTTTCTTTACCTGTCTTAAATTTTCTGTCTAATTTAGGAACTGTACTTAATTCCAATGTTTGTCCTATAGTGGATTTGGCACTTCTTGAGAACGGAAGTTACTTTCACCAAGTGGAATAGTATCAATAATTTAAATGTGAGATTTGATTTTCAGCATTTCAGTTTTAAAATACAGATCTCTATGAAGATTGCTCAATGTTTCATTGACTCATTGGTGATGGTTTGTGTTAACCTCTAGAACAAGTGTTTCCAGAATATTTACAGTAAGGGCAACTATGTTTCAGTTGTTCAATAACTGCAAATTACTCCTTTGTCTGCCAGCATGAGTTTGGAAAAAACTGCATGTATGAAAAAACACATCAAATAGCTTAGCTGATGATGCTTCCAGAGAGTTTACGATTGGCCTTTTGATATGTGTTTGATTGTGTTGCTGCTTACTTTGTTAATGCCAAATTACTTCTGTTTCAGCAGACCAGAGTACTTAAAGTCTTGTTTTAGTTTTGATAGAAGTTTTAACAATAGTTTTTTATGTTAAAATGTAGACTGAAATACTCTTTTTCTTTTTGCAGCAAAACGAAAAGGAGAATTTGCTGAAGGAAAGAAACCACATTTTATCAACTCTAGGTGAGACAAAGCAGAATCTGACTGGACTTTGCCAGCAGGTGTGTAAGGAAGCAGCCTTGAGTCAAGAACAAATACAAATACTTGCAAAATATTCTTCTTCAGATTGTCCACTCTCGTTTTTGTTCCCAAAAAGAGAACAAACAGCTCCATCTGATAGCAATCTTGTGATACCAGCATCTGTAGAATCGGCAAATAGTCTTTCAGGTGTCACACCTACAGCTGAGCAGAGTTCCTGTTTTCAGTGTGTTAAAAGCGTGTGTGAGGCCACGTACGATCAAGTACAAGAACTGCATCCAGTTTCTGCCCAAACATTGGAGCAAACATCGCTCGTGGAGCTGTGTGGACAGAGCAGTGGCATCACAGACTTCTGCCAGCAAATGACTGACAAATGCACTACAGATGAGTGAATATCTCCTTCCCATTGCGAGCCTCTCAACACTGCAACTAGAAGTGGGATTGAGCATTACTGGAAAGTAACTAAGTGAGAAAAAAGATAAAAGTGTATTCTTTTTAGACTATATTGACAATTACATGGTCACCATTATTAATTGGCAAGCTTTGTGTTTGCTCTGAGTAGTTCCAGTGCGTAGTTTCCATGTGGCAGCCTTGGCGCTTTTTCTGTGTGGGTGCCAAGGAGGGTTCAGGAAAGCTGTTGAAAAGTTCAAGTTCCATGCATAGGTGCTCATTTGTGAAGAAGTTTTGTTCGTGTATAGAGCAGCCTACTCTGATTTATGCCACAGTACTTGATGCTACTCTGCATTTTAAGGAAAGCCTCCTGACAGCTCTTTATGCACAATGACTTCTCTATCTGGAATTCTTCTAAGTCATCTTTTTTCCTGGTAGACAAACCTTAAGAAGCATACAGCTCTGTAAATGTTCATTTTGAAGATGGGCTAAGTAACATGATAGAATGAGATTCTGGAAGGTGCACTCTGGAATAGCTCCCTGCTTCCTGCTGTTCCCCTCGCTGTCCCAGAGAGGACAATTAAAGTAGTAGGCTACTGCTAGTAGTAGTATAATTGATTAGTAGTAGGCTTTTATTGAATAAGTGCTTTTGTCTTGTCTCCCTAGTACAGAATTAGAAGAACTGGAGCAGCAGAGGTGCTGCCACATACTGCTCTCTTCTCTAAATTTAGTGGGAGGAATAATAACACGCTGCAGAAGGCAGATACCTGAAACTGGTGCAGTTCTTGGACGAGTGTGCATTGGATCCTCTGGCATCTGAATCCCATAGGCTTACCAAAACTCACTGCTGTATTGTGACTTCCTGGCCTAGCGCCTTCAAGCTTGCTGCTTGTTTGTGGCAAGTTGCAATCAAAGTATTGCGAATGTCTAAGGACAGACTTCTTTTTTTTAAGGTATTCAGGCACCACATTTTTTTCATTCAGTGCCTAACTGCCTAAAGCAAGTTACAAATATTTGTTCTCTGATCACTGGGACCAGAAAAGTTCTATTTCAGAATCAGTCTTCAGAATACTTTATGGCTAAACCTGTAGTATATTTTCAATGGCTTGTGCTGTTAGCATAGATATATAAAAAGTTTATTGAAGAAATGAGCTGGAGATATTTCCTTTATTATTTTGTGAAGGAGAAATTCAGCTACTAAAAATCCGCATTTTCTAGATTTTTACATAGCAGTGGATGCATATTGTATACCAATGGTACTTTGTTATTTAGATGTTTTTCTCACACCGGAACTAAGTATTGAACTGCACCACAGAAACCTTTGGGTTTGCTGGTTTACAAAACATGAAGAATCTTGTACAAGCCAGTGGAATTCTTCATTTCCTACCTCAGAATGTGTATTAGCTTTTTGTGTCTTTGTGTGCATGTACAGTAGGCAGCAACTAAACAAAGGCCCTTGTAAATACTGCTTTTCAGTTTTACCTTGCATTGAGATGAAACTTGTTCTTGGCAAGACTCTTTTTTTTTTTTCTCTCCCTACCATCCATAGGTTACATAGCATTAATAAATACATTAAGCCACTTATTTAAAACAAAAATTAAAAGATTGACAGATTTCAACAGGACTTCTCATAACCAGCATATAACACAAATGACTACACTACCTCACCTATGGGACTGAAAGTTGATTCAAATCTCTAGTGAATCCTTGGATTTTCATGTCATTACTTTTTAAGGGAAAAAATATGCTAATGGAGCATAGCCTATATAAATCACAGTACTTGCAGTAATTGAAATTCAGAAATAAATACTACATGGCAGACATCATGATAATTGAATTGAAATTCTTTTAAATTACTATAATTGAGATATGATGATCCTGTATATGTATTACTTTATGAAGTGCTCTGGGCTTTTTCTCCAGTTTCTGTCGATTCCTGGTTAATTTAATCCTGTCTCCCTCCCAGGCTGCCACCCTGGGATGCATTTTGCTCCTATGTCTCCATTTTATTTAAAAAGCAAACCAACAAGAAACAATGAAAGACAAAATTCAAAACCCAAACCTCTACTGTTCATAACTACTCTCACTTTTAAAGCTGGTGATAATCTCAAATGACATGGACAATGGCATTAAAGTATTGTCCTAATAGTACACATAGTTGGAAATAGAATTCCTTGGGGTAAATCCTTGTTGTAACAAGGTGGAGCATCTTTGTAGGGAATGGCTGGATGGGAGTTTATCCAGTGGCCCAAAACCCTGACACACTTGGCTGAAGATGAAGTTTGAGGGTAGGTTTTTGCCTGACCAGCTGCATCTAAATAATTTTTAAAATATTTATTTAATACCATAGACCTACAAGTTGCATGTTGACTTCTATAAGCCTATATCATCAACTTGCAAATGTTATGAATGAATGATGATTTTATGATACAGAATTCTCAGGAAAATGTTTTTGGAGTTTGTGTTTTTTTTAATTCCAGTATAGAAATTTTGAAATTGTAAAATACTTTGTTAAAGCATGTTTTAAAACACTTTGGACAGACTATCTTAAAGCCATAAGGGTATGATGGCATACAGATTGTAAAATAAACAGATAATTACAACAGTTGATTTTGTATTTTTTCATAATATTCAGTATTTTCTAAGTCTACAATAAAAGCCGCTATCCTTTCTACAAAGGCTTTTCTATTTTGTTTAAGTCCTCTGCTGTGAAAGTCTCTACTGGTGCATTATTCATTTCATACTATTGGTGCATTATTAATTTCATCCTACTGGTGCATATTATTCACTGCTCAAACAGTTCTGAAAATTTGTAACATTGCAAAGTAGTCTCTATATCGTTTATAAGTTTAATAGGCCCAAACCACTAGCTTAGGAGTCTTCAGACAAAGCTGAAATCTAATAATCCAGAGAGGTAATTGTACCAAAGTTGGGTATCTACTAAACTACTCATGATACTTCCTCAGTAGTGTGTATTTTATTTTATTGATTTTTTTTAATTGCATATTCCTAAATACATGAATATACTTCTTAACCTACTGAAGATTAAATTTGCCGTGTGGAAGACCTGCTGTTTCATATGAATGGCAGAGCCAAGATAGGCAGAATTTAAAATAAAAACCCCAAAGATGGTTAACAAATAAGTAATGAGTGAGTATAATATTGCAATACAAGTAAGTTGAGTATATCTTGTTAACTTGAGAAATAACATTTAAGGCTTTCTTGATATATAACAGTCTAGTAAGAATTCATTATGATACTTTAACAAGGTTTCCTAATTTTTTGCAATCTACTATTTCATATTTACTGTGAAAGAGGAGGAGATGGATGGGAGAGATTGGGGAAGTAATAAGACTTAGTAATCAAAATAGCACTCCAGAATGTGTATATATTCAACTTCATTAACTTGTTGAAGGCCATAAGTCTCAAGTTTTCAGGTGAGCTGGCATGATTTTGTTTAAAAGTATTTGGTGATGAGAGAGACTTAAAAAGTTGTAAATCTTTCTGCAATTTTATTTGTCAACCCAGTGGTGATAAACCAGGTGATGCATTTCACGTCAGCCTGGTAACATTTGGGACTTTTGCAGGCAGTGATCTAGGAAATAAGATATTCAGTGAACAACCTTTACTGGTTCTGAGTTTTCATTCCTGTTACTTTTACTCTTGGTAAAAATACACTTGATTTGTGTTAATACAGGATCCTCTAAAGTCCTTCAAATGGAGCCCCTCACCAGGTTGTGCTTATACAGGCCTGTCAGATACTTTTAGGTGGCAGTGAAAAATGGTGTATTGAGCCAGCATGTGAAGGTAATTCAAATGTAGATTGTTATAACACTGTTGCTACAGTTACATAATTGCTCATTTTAACTACCTGTATTTACAGCATTTACCTGAATGCAAGATAATCAGCTAGCACCTCAGTGAAATTACTGTTCTTAAAGTAGAAGGTTAAAAATCACGGGACAGGTATTGGGATAAAAGACAATAGAAGTCATAGAATCCCTAGGTTTGGATTAATAGCAGACCATGGGAGTTTGGGGAATATCTTTGACAAGCGTCTGTTGGGCTGGTCCATTTTTCACATATGGTGTGTGAATGTAGGAAAGAGGAAGTAAATCAGTCCTGCTTACCTGTGAAACCAAAAACTACGCTAATCTGCATCTTATCCAGATGTTATCCCAAAAAACCTATGGACCTGTCATTGTTACTGAAAATCTGTCCTGTAAATTGTTTCACAGGCATTTATAAGGACTTAAAAACACTGACAATTTCTGTGCTTTTATGTCCTTTCTTTTGTCTTTCCTCTACAGGAATTATAGTAAACCTTTCACATGCAAATCATCAAGAATAAAATTCTGTGATTTTTGTTATACAGAATTTGTCTTGGTCTTCTCATTTATAAAATCTACTGTTTCAGCTTTGTGGTGGACTCACAACACTTCAAATTCTTTCGTAGAAATCTGGACTCTTAACTGGTTGGAAATCTCAGACTAATGGGCAATAATGGAACTGCATGTGGGGACACTTGCAGGCTTTGTCCTTTAGGTGTTTCCCTTCTGCTACATCCCAGGCTGACATGAATTGTGTAGTGTAGCCAGACCTGAAAGTTCAGAGCAATAGACTTAAGTAAAATAAGTATTGAGGCTTATATGCCCATAGAGTTGCCATCAGAGGGTATGTGCCTGTTCAAACAAGCTGTCACCATCCATCTCTAGCAGTCCATTAAGGACAGAACTGGGAGCTGTCTCTGCCCTAAAAGGCAGAGTCTCTGTGTTCACCTCAAAAAGTAAGATTATCTCTGTGTGTGTGTGTGTGTGAGACTCCTTTGTGAACTCTTCACTTTTTCATGTAGTACTATGAAGCTCTGAGTTTCTAGGTTTGTAGAAGGCAAATTAATCTCTTGCTTAAGCTTTCTTATGCATCCGTCATTGCAAGTGAGGGAGAAAATACTGTGATACTGTGGGCTCCTGAAAGTGGATGATGGTGCCTTTCCTTGGGAAGGAAAGCAGCTTGCCACAGTATAGGTGTGGAGATGATTGGTTGCCCAAGGGAGGTTAAGGCCAGCAGCATTTCTCTCTTGGCATTGTGTCTGTGGGAGCAATCCCCAGTGCTCTCACTGGGGTTTTGGGATTCAGTTTTGGGGTGGTATCGAAATTTTGGAGGTTGACTCATTAAGGAGTGTTACATTACCTCTCCTTGGGAAGGAAAGCACCCATCTGCAGTGGTGGTAGTACAGATTTGTAGGGTGCCTATGGAAATTCTCAGCCAGGAACAACTTTCTTGGCACTTCTTGTGTGGAGCCATAGTGAAACATATTTTGGAAGCAGTGTCAAGATTCTGGAGTGAACTCCTGAAAGAAGATAAAATTCCCTTTCCTTGGGAATTAAAGCACCTGGCCACCCAATATTGGTGGTGCAGATAATAAGATGCCATGGGGAATTTACAGCCAGGAATACTTTATTTTCTTGGAAACTGTTGTTTGAGAGCAATCCCTGGACACGGTCAGTTTTGGAGCTCAGCTTCACATTTCAGCATTGGGCTTATGAAAGAGGGTGACAACACCTTTCCTTGGGAAGGAATGCACATAGTGCCAGTGTTAATGATTCAGATAAAAGTCTGCCCAGAGGTGGTAAAAGGCAGCAACAATTTTCTGTCCTAGATGCTTTTGTGTGAGATCAGTCCCTGAATGTATTCAGGATTGAATTAATTCAGGATGTGTTGGAGCCTGGCTCCAATTTTCAGAGCAGGTCTTCTGAAAAAGAATGACAGTGCTTATCCATAGAAAGGACAGAGCCTGATCCCACTTTTGGTGTTGGAAATGTGAGGTGCCCAGGGAGTATAACAGCCAACAATAGGTTTCTCTTCTAGCACTTCTCCTCTGGGAGTAATCCCTGTTTATATTCAGTTTTGGAGCTGGTATCCAAAGTTAGGAGAGGGGCTTTGCCAGTTTCTGCCCCTCTGAGGGTCCCTGCCGGGCTAGCTCCAGTCCCTCAGGGGGGAAACTATGTGGCGAGGACAAAAGATAAAAGACTAAAAAGGCGCTCCCCCTCTCCAGGTACAGTTGTACAGCTTTATTCCATGAAAACCTGGTGAGGAAGAGACCCTGGCCACGTGGCCAGGAGGTTTTATCTCCTTGGGAAAGAGGAGGGGGAAGGGGGAGGGTCTGCTGCCCAATAGGAGCTGACTCCAGGACAGGTAGTATCAGGTAAAGGGGCACAGAGGGTCATGGGAAAGTTACATCTTTTTGTGTGGATTTTACAAAACTTCTGGTACAGTTTTAACAAAACTACTTTGTGAAATATAACAGGGCTTCTGAAAAAGCATGGCAGTAGCTTTCCTTTGGAAGGAAGGCACATACTCCCAGTATGTGATGCAGATGATCGGGTGTCCAGGAGATATAAAGGCTACAAAGAGTTTTCCATCCTGGCACATTTTGTGTGAGAACAATTCAGGATGTATTCTGTAATTCTGCAAGTACTGTGCAGGATTAGTAAGCGGGCTCCTGAAGGAGGATGACAATACCTTTCTTGGAGAAGGAAAGCACGTATTGACAATTTGGGTGCTCTAGATAATGTTGGAGGTTGGGTCCTCTTGTAGAATTTTTTTTCACGTAAGTTGCCAGGAAACTGATCTCTAGGCACTTATAGGGAGTTAAGAAAGACAAAAGAAGTGGCTGGGGTGGAGGGAGGGGAGGAGCACGTAGTTTTCACTTGTTTTTGGGGGGGTGTGCTTGTCAGGAGAAGAAAACAGCAAGCTGTAGTTTTCAGATTTCAGGAGGGAGATTTTTTTCTTCCACTAGCACCACTAGAGCGGAGTTTGGGGTTTCCTGCCACGGTCTCTTTGTATAGGCCCCGTAGAATCCTGAACCTGGCCCCATCTGCCTCGCCGGGAGCCGTGCCACTGCAGTTCCTGCCCCGACCCACCCCGCCAACCCGGTGTTCCTTCGCCCCTGCTCCAAGTGCTTCTCCACACCTCAGCCCGCATCCCCTGCCCTGCCGGGACACATGCTACAGCTCCAGCCACCGCCGTGGAGCTTCTAATCCATCTACAGCATCCCGAGGCTCTTCACCACAGCTGCCTATGACTATAACTTCCCACAGGGAAAGGGTGCCAGCACCAAAGAAAACTGTGAGTGTTCCCTCAGTTGTTGGGGTTTTTTCGTTGTTCATATCATAGTTATTGTTGTTCTGTTTTGCCTTTCTAAACACAAATAAATAACTGTTATCCATATCCTCACATCTTTGCCTAAGAGCCCCTTAATTCTAAAATTATAACAATTAGGAGAGAGGAGGTTTTTTTCATTCTCCATTTCAAAAGAGAGTGCTATTTGTCCTTAGTGATACCTGTCTTCCAAACTAAGACAGATTTTGGTGCCCAATGTGGGGCCTGAAGGCATCGAGAGGAAAAAAGATAGCAGTTCTGAAGTAATTTCTTGGGTAATCTGATTTTTAGTTTTTTTGGGGGTTTTTTTGTGTGTACTAAATTTAAGAACTCGTTAGGTAGAACCATGTTGTCTAGCATACCCTAGTTTGGGTGGCACGTGGTTACGGCTTTATTTTTCCCCTTTGCAGCCCCTTATCTAAACATGGGTCCCATAACTAAAGCTACTGTGGCTGTTATCAAGTTTATTTTGTGGGTTGATAAGGTGAGGAATTAATGGATTTTTAACTTCCTCTAGAAAGTGAGCTCATTAATTTAGAGCTATCGCACACTAACTACATGTTTTGGGGATTATTTTAATAATAGCACCTCCGTTGAGAAAATTACACCAGAGGAATTTTTCTCCCAACCCTTCATCCAGCTCTTTGGGTCTACCCCAGCAGTTTTCAGAGGGTTCAAATTTTCTCTAAATGCTAATAATATCCTCCAGTGGCTAGTGTTGCTGATATGGCTGTTAAGCCTATTTCGTTCAGCATTCAAAGATAAGGAGAAGTTGACTTGAATAACCACCCTGACACCTATCCCAGAGAAGAGGATTGCTGCCACAGAGCCTGACACTGCCCCAGGGGCTAGGGAAGCTGTCACAGAGCCTAACACTGCTCCAAGGATTAGGGATGCTGTCACAGAGCCTGACACTGCTCAACAGCCCACCCCAAAAATTAGCCAACCAAATTTGGTAAAGGTTCTAGTGAAGGAGATACGTGAGATGCTAAAAGAATACGCCCCCCCCTGCTAATGAGAAACCCTCTCCCTGCCTAGAAGAAAGAGAATCTAATGGTACAGCAATAGAACCCACAAATGTTAAAACTGTCCAAGTTCCAACAAAACTGCAAAGGCAGCCACGGCCAGCAGCAGTCGCCCCTGTGGAGACTAGGAAGTCTAAAATAAAATCAAATAAGAAAAGGAAGCCCTCACAACGTGCAGGGAGCCAGAAGTGAAGATTGTCACTGAGTCCCTGTCATATGAAAGTCTCTGTAACCTAAAAAAAGCAAGAACAGATAGAGTGTGAGGCTTATACAGCCTAGTTACTCCAAGTCTAAGACCTTATGAGTAAAGGTGTGCAACTAGACAAGGGTGAGGCAAAAAATTTAGGACCCTTGACCCAAGACTCAAATGTAGATCAAGTATTTGTGAAGGAGCCTAGGCCCCTTTCCCTCTGGAAGCAGCTTTTAATGAATGTAAGAGAGAAGTTCGTCCACAGAGACAAAATGCAAGAGTACCAGCATAAAATACACTAGAAGACCCTTGAAGAAAGGATCCAACAGCTAAGAGAAGTAGCAGTGTTAGAAGTGCTCTTTGAGAGGGATAGACAGCATAATAATGACCCTGACAAGGTCAGATGCACAAGACAAATGCCGTAGAGTGTCGCTGTGGGCGATGAG
>VXBS01006234.1:0-51645 GCA_013400255.1 Sitta europaea
TTTTTTAAATAAATTATTTATATAATATATTATTATTTATTTATAACATAAATGACTTTATTTTAAAATTACTTTTAAAATAAAAGTTGTCCACAGAAAAGTCTAGAAGTATAATAGAAAAATATTATTTAATGCAAAATCCCCATATCCCCTCTTTGTAGGATAGTTCATAGGAACTTCCTATTGGGAATGGATCCTAGATGTCCTGAAAACTACTCTGGGATTCACCTGTCACTATACTATCTGACCTAAATCAACAGCATACCAGGAGCCATGGCCTGACTACATATTCAGTAGGGATGACTACACATCTGTGTCAGACCTATGGCATGATGACTACATTTCATTTACTAGCATAGAGGCAACACTGAGCCAAATTTTGCACTGATTGACACCATAAACAAATTCACTGGGCAACATTTTTATCTTCTCCTGTAGTTTAGCCAAACCAGGCTGATCTTCTGCTGGCTTCTGAGCCTTTCTGGCAATGTTAGCTGTGCAATCAAAAAGAAAACAGTCTTAAAATTTATGGTATACTTGGCTTCAAGTCTGAAATCCCAGTTTTGCTGTAGAAAAGTGTAGGCTGCATTCCAGCATTTCAGAAACAGGGGTTAGTTATTGCTCATCATAGTAACTGGTGCTCATCTGTCAAAGCAGAGGGGTAGTAGAGCCTCATATAAAACTTTTTTTCTTTTTTAGATACAGCTGTGATGTAAAATTCCTTGTGACCTATTCTGTTTTTTATCTCAATTCATAGAAATAATTCTGATACTTACACAACCCATGAAGATTAAAGAAATGACCCATTCAGGCACTGTAGGATCAAATTTGTATTTAGTTTTAACTCTTGACCTCAACAGGAATGTTTCCAGAATTGCACTTTTAAAGTAATTGTATTTGAACACATTCACTGTGTAATTTATGCTCATAAATGCAAACATTGCACAAATCTTATATAAACTTTTTGTCTGACACTGGGACTTTCCATAAATCTGACTGAGAAGTTGTATTCTGTTCCCAAGGGCTGTACATGGCCTACATCCTCTGTGAGTATTTAGAGAAGGAAATTGCAATGCACATCTTAGGTTACATCACTGTGATTCACTTGTCCAGCTCAGGCCACGGTTTAACTACACAGGGGCAAAGCACTGACCACGAGTACAAGATCTGACCTGTCCTGGTGCAAGGGAGGAAAGCTGCAGCCCCCTTGCAGAGAGGGCAGTGTGTCTTTACTTTTTTACCCATCTCTGCTGAGTCTGGCCAGCTTTGTCCCACTTTTTCCAATCACACCTCAGGGACACAGGAAAGGCAGCTATCCTAGAGTGCTCAGCAGAGTAGTATAGACCCAGGTAGTGTGGTAATGTTATCTTCTAATATTTTCAATCTTGTTGACATCAAAGAAATTTAAAAGTGTGCTTGTACTGCTTCGAACACACTCTCTCTTTATATTTGGTGGCACAGTCTTAGGCCTTCTGTTGGCAGATATTAAACTGTGTTAGAGTAAGTTCACAAATATCTGAATTTTTGCCTGGTGATTTTCTACCTTATAAGCAGTGTGCAGAAGGATGTTCAGTGGCCAAAGCCACAGAGAACCTGATCTTTGGCCATTTTTCAAAGATTTCTTGCATGTGGGAAACATCAAGTGGTGTAGATCCATAAGCCATGGAAGATCTTCCATAGATCTTTGGATACCCTTATGAAGAGTGGTTTTACCAGGCAAGATAAAGCATCTAGAATATCTTCTGAGTATTAGAATATCTTCTAGAATATGTAGAACATTTTTCTGGATGTAGAAGGATGGGGAGAATGTCTTGGGTCTTTGGACAGATAGCTTAATTTATTCTGCTAAGAACCTGATATGTTAAAAACTCCCAGTCTATAAAAGTCTTTGGAAATACTTTTGCAGCTCTTTTCTCACAGAATTGCACAAGAACACCATGACACCATGTACATGCTCCAGACTTGATTAAACAAACATTGTGATAAGCATGTGAGTCTCTTACTCCTTTTTTAGAAAATAAATAAATAAGGATACCAAAAGTAGGAAAATGTTTTTGGTTTTATTAATTCTGTTATTTTAAAAATCAGATGTATCTTCAAAGGATATAAAGCCTGCACTTTAAGCAGTATATCTAAGAGCATTACAATTGCACACATATAACACTTTACAGTAAATCCTTTATCATTTCTGTTTCAGAGTTACAGGGAACAGACTCAATTCTTCTATCCATAAATTCCTTTTCATGAGATGACACTTATCTCTAATAGCAGGATGTTTTTAATTAAAAGGAGAAAGATAAACTGAAATGATACCTCATGTCTGTTATCTTTATTACTTTGAAAGGCACACATAATCTTTTCAACTCTTGCCAGACCAGACCACATTCTCAGTAACCAGATATGTAAAACTTAAAAATCAGTGTTTATGGAAAGTTGTCTTGCCCACATAATTTTTTATTGAACTCATATCATAATTGTAATTTTCTTTAATAGCTGAAAGAAATGTAATTTAACCTGGATAATATATTCTTATCTAAGGCAAATATTCCTTACAAATGGTGGAGCCTGCATATGAGCTACCTTTCTCACTAACTTATAGAGATGAGTTCCAGGTATCAGACAATAAAGCAACAACAGAAGTAGCAGCAGCAAAGACAAAAATGACAAACAACTACAATCAAGTGAATTTTTGTGAGCAACTAGCACATGTAATACTGTCAATTTTTACACCCTGTTTATCACCCAGTTATACTCTTCCAAACTATCCATATGAAAACAAACCATGTCATTAAAAGAGAAAGAAACAGTGAGAACTTGCTTTTTATTTACTTTTGACTTAGAAGAATTCTGTACTTCTTCTGCACCACTGTTAATAAAAAACACCATTCTGAAATGGGAACACAATATCTGTTTTCCTTTATTATTATCACTGGAATAATACTTGAAAGCATGCAGGCAACATGTGCAAACAGACTAGTGAGCCCAGTGTGTATAATCTGCTGGAGTTCAGACAAAGTGAAGGAAGTTATTTCCTTATAATCCCCCATACCAACAGTAACAACACACATTCAGGAGGCATGCACAGAGTGTTTGTAAAGATAGCATTTGCTGCTTTCTCTATAAACCACCCATAATAATACCAGGAGAATGTAGAGAAGCCTACACCCTTTGAAAAACAAGATAGGCATTAATGCATTCATTCAGAGAAAGATTCATGGACCTGAGGGGATACAGATCCATCTCTTCCACTGGTCAAGATAAGGACCTCTTTACAATACAGACAGACCTATTTAGAAGTGTGTTAGAGATTTACTTATCCTACTATTAGCTGAAAAAGACCAAGGAGTGGATATACTGCTTTTTGTTTGGCAGGTTCCCTTTAACATTAAATGTATAAGAGGCAAGTGAAGACAAGACTAGGTTCCAGACCTCCCACCCTTAAGTGAGTGCACTAGTGACTGTGCTTCTGATTGATGATCCTTTAACTCTCCTGGCTCCACAGACTCTGTATTCAGTTTTTAAAGGCCTATTTCTGACAATAGAGGTAGATAGGAGACTCAAATATTATCATTTGTATGGTCAATACATACTGGTTTTGATGAAGACACTTGATGGACAAAACATTGTTGCGCGTCCTCATCACATGGAGAAGAACTGCAAATGCACTGATCCAAGTGCCTAAGATCCCAAGGGGTGGTGGGAGATAAGGAGTAAGTAAGCTTTTAGCATGCTCTGTTTATCATCTCCTCATTCATCTCAAATTGCTGAGTTTATTTTTAAATGCCCACCTCTTCTCATAATTTTATAAGAAACCTGAAAGTTTAACTTTGGTTTTAGAACCCCATTCTGATGATTATAGAGATAAAAGCTTTATAACACACTGCCTGGTTAACATCCCATATAAACAGGTAACATATAGTTTATCCCAAGTCCATAAAAACAAATATAGCTACTAAAGAAGGGCCTGGGAGAACACAAAGTCAAGCAAAATAGTGGTCAAAAATTAACAGGATGAAATATTTTGTCCGTGTAACTGATAAAAGAATAAATAGGGAAAGAAGAGCTAGAGTAGCCATTATATTGAAAGAAATGTTCTAAAAAAATTCAAAATCATATATTCACTGTCCAAGGAGAGTCATGATAGTCTGCACCAGGGTGTATTCTCACCCAGTAAATTTAGGTTTAAAGGGGAGCTGAAATCAGTACTGAAGGCAACTCTGTATTCTGAAGACCACTGTGGAAACGGGGAATTACATTAACTTTAGTAATAAGTATAAAATATTCAACAGGAAATAAGAGCAAAAATATCAAATGCAAATTCTGTTCATTATACAAAGCAATCTCTCCCATTTATGGAGTTTTTACCTTTGAACCCAGCTGAGGCAGCACTCCAAAGATTGCTCTTAACTAGGGCAGCCAAATATCAGTGCTATGATAATACAGACTGTTTTTGAAAAGGAAAAAGTGGAGGGCTTGGAGCCTTGTTGTGAGACCATTTTTAATGTCTTTTATTCACCATATTCATGGTGAATAAAATTCAGAACTCTACAGAAAGCAGATGACCTAATTAACCAACTCCAGATTTACAGAATTGTTAGAGATACATACGACTCATACTTATCCTCTGCCCATGGTCAAGTGTCACATCTTGTATAAAGCCGGTGTGTTATTTGTTGCTCTCTCTTAACTTAATGCCTAGTATCACAACTGAATTATTTTCCTACAAGCAGAACCACCTGGAAACTTCCATCCAAACAGACCTCTGGTATTAGAACCTACTTGTAGCTTCACAGTGCTCCTCATCAAACAGGAAACTATGAATTCTGCCTCTGAACATTCAAATAAAGCTGTGCATTATACAAATAGATGATGCCATGACTTGCCTGAACTTCACATCAGGAGTTATTGCTTTTTCTGTGATCTTGATGTCTGCTTCAGATTGTGTACCTGAAGTTTTATGCTTGGCATTGGTTTTCTTCATGTTAGTCTGTCAGTCTGTACAACTGATTACTTTCTTTTACTGATACTGTTGGGTGTATCAACTAAAAGTAGCAAATAAATCGTTTGTAATAGATAGTAGTAACCCTTAAAGTGTTTTGAAGCCTGTAACGCCAAAAATCATCTTGATCCCCAGGAAAAAAATGAGTTTAGAACTGCTGCCAGATTTACAGGCTTGAGATCACAGAAATGAAAGCCTACCCTCTCTGTGATGTACTTGGAGCATTCCTATATATTTTAAGGAATAACAGAAAAGAAAGCTCTGAGAGAATATGATGGCTTTGTGTAGAAATTATACCAGTGGAGTTCCAGAAGCATAAAACACTTTGAATCTTGAAATAATGCAAGGAAAAGAGTGCAAGGAAGTGGATTGGTGTAAATCATGGTGAGCAACTGAAAACTAAGGAGGAATTGTCAGGCCATGCAACAAGGAGCCAAGTATGGAAAAGAAACTTGACTAAATGAGAAGGTTAAAAATGTACAGTGATTAAGAGTGCATGAAAATGGGAGGACAGAGAAACTAAAGGCAGAAAATGAGAGCACTGCACTAGAAAAAAAATAGTAAGTCCTAAAAGTAGCAAACTGAAAGGAATATGGAAATATAAACAAGTGGCAACTGAGAATCAGGTGGCATTTTTTCCCAACGTTTTTATTCTTAACTTTGCTTCTTGCCTTAGCTCAAAAGTGAAAGAGAGGAAGGGCTGTTTCTCTCATCTTGCTTGCAAGGTTGGGGCTGGACAATATCCCTCTGGAGAACTTGCCTATTCTTCTGTTCAAAGTGGTGTAAATACCTTCCCTCTCCTACACAACTGTCAACTGTGCAAACCACACAAGCATTTTTCTCATGGCATATAGAAATTATGTGCAGACCACCAGCAAAGCAAGAGGAGATGTCTATGCCTTGGCTTCTAAATAAATCCTATTTCAATACATTGATCAAAATCACTCCTTTAAGAAATGAAACTGAGAAGACATGAAATATCAATGTATTTTTACATGATTAAGGGAGTAACAGTAATTATTAATAGATAAATTATATATCTTGCATTACTATCATTAAAAGGGTTATATTTTTCAACATGCTGTTGAGTTTATTCCTTTGACAACTGTAAAAAGCCTGGATGGAGTTAAACCTTAGATCACAACTAAAACCTTAGCAATGTACAGATGCAGCTGTTTCCTGTTTGTAATCAGCAATTTTTATCTTCCCTTTGAAGTTAACCTATCCATCAAGTTGTACAAAGCTCAACAGGGTTTTCCTTTTCAGAAAGGACAATTTTTTTCAGTGTTAAGTTTGACTTTATTTTAAGCTTTTTCTTACTGATCAAACATATTTGGGGTAAGCAGTGAGTTGCAGATCCTCATGGAAAGAAAAAGAAGAGCTTTTGCTAATTCTTTCAAACGTCTGTAAGAAATTCAAATCACTTCTGCATTAGTGGTCTTCATCCTACACCTTTAGAATATTCAATAAAACATAAAATTTTCTTTTTTCAAGCATGAAGAGTAAGGAAACCACAACAGGGCTTAAAATTGGTATGTGCCTTTTGGGGAAAATCTCTGTTTTAAAGCTGGGGATATTGAATATGATCAAACAAAGAAAAAGCCTTCTCTTACAACTTCCTCTGAGCTTTGAACAATTGTTGGTTTGGGGTTTTTTAAGGTTTTTTTTAAGTTTCAAATATTTTTCCCTGGGTTTTGGTGGGGTTTTTTTGCAGGTTTCTCTGTAACCCAGTGCTGGCAATCAGAGAAGTGGCACACATTTACCCTGGTATTTTTCTGTCTTCTGAGTTAGCAGCAGAAAGATTTTCCTAAGAAAATCTTATTCCACATTTTTTTTGATACAGGGCTGTTCAGCAGTATTGAACTCCCTTTCACTAAATCCCATTACATTCCTTTTTCACATCTCAGATTGCATATTTTGTGGGAAATAGGAAGTACCTGTAGGCAAGAACACTGATACTGAAACCTAAACTGGAGAAAAATACAAGAAAATGAGTCAATGAAAATGCATTTCTGAAGGTCTACTGTGTAGCAACAGATGAGAAAAAGGGACATTTTGCCATTTTGTTTCTTAATTTACTTTAAATTTCATGCAGTTTTGTGCTACAAAAACGGAAGCAGCCTCCTTACAGCTGGTTTAGGATTAGCCGATTCACTGTTCATTGCATACAAAAAGAAGATTTTACTTTAGGATTGGCATAGGAATTTTCGGCAGGTTTATCTTATGTGAGATACTAATGGGAAAATGAATTTTTTGCTGTGAGGCCATAGCTTCTGAAAGAAATGTGTTAATTTACCTTCTTGACATCTACTGTGTAGAGGCAAAATGTTCAACACTGTTTTTATTCTGAAAAATATATTATAATTGGAAATACAAAAGAGCTAAATGAATGATGTATTACCATACATCCTGAGATAAAGCAAAGTAAAACTGGAAAGCTTAACAGAACAATGTACAAGGTTGAGGTAATGGATATGTGGATAAGTCTGTCTGAGTAATTTCAAGATACTGCAGTATACATATTTTTCTATATTGTTTCCCAATATTAGTAATTCTAAATTAACTCAAAGCTCAAAATAAACAACTGAAGTGCCTTTCACTGTAGGAGAGAAGGCACAATATTGAAGACACCACTTAAAATGTGAGAAAACAGGGAAATAAACATTAAGCTAATTCATAGAATAGAATTCACCACTATAATTACTTTTTGAATGCACTATAATATTTTTAAGAATCTTGATCACAGTCCGCAAATCATTTAAATATCATGGACCACGTTATTAGCAGGTGTACTATGATTTCTCAATGTAAGCATGAATCTTAAAACTCAAAAAACTTGGTGCTGCATACATTATTTATGCTCTGGATTTCCAGTGTACCTAGTACATCTAGAAGCTGATAAAGCTTTAAAAATAATAAAAACGAAAGATAGATCTCCTCTTACCTAAATGAAATCTCATTATTAAAGTGGAAATTTCTGAAAATCTTATTCAAATTGCTACAATTAGCAAAATTAATTCATTCCAGAAGAATATGTCTAGACATATAAATATTCTGTACAGAGCCATATACCAGTATTTCTTTGACCTACAGAGAAAAAAAAAATCTTTCCTGATTCAGTAAACAATGAGGAAGATCCAAAGCCTTGCGATTAATAATCACTCCGTTTTTTCAAATGCAATAAATTTCGTCTGTGGGTTAATAGCATTTTTGAAATTAGAGACTAATTACTATCAAGTAATTAGATATGCTGTGCAATAAATCCGATGGCTCCCACAGTCAGCAATCAAGGCTCCTCAGCCTAAAACCAGAGTAAAACTTTGATATGGACGGCAGATTGTTATGTTTGGGTTACACATGCCATTACAAACTCCTGGCAATGACTGGTCTGCTTTGAACTGGAAGTTGCACAAGGAAGAGCAAATGTTGCAGATGCAGTAGTTGTGCACCTTGGGACCCTTGTGATGAACCTAAGTGTCTCTACTAGCCTCATTCAGTGTCCCATTCAGTCACAAAAATAGCTTGCCCTTTCATTCCTGAGAAGCAAGAGATCTCATCAAAATGTTCACAATCTGCCGCCACCCTTCAAAACAAAACACCCAGTCTGGGCTCAGAAACCCTTTGGGCTCTGATTTATGCCCAGAATGCAGCTTTTGTAAAGTGTGCAGCTGACTGCCAGAAAACAAAGGCTCTGTTCCCGGTTGGCTTTTGACTTTCTGCATGGTATTCTGGAAATCTACTTTGACTTTCAGTTCTTAAATTCCACCACCTATAAACACAATATATTATCTACCTCACTTTACGGGTCCAAATTATAGCATGGGACAGTATCAAAGGTATTCAATATGGAAATTACTGTACCTGTGAACACAATAATTACTTATTTCTGTTGCAAATTTTGAAGTCTGTTGCCAGACAGCAGTGTCCAGGAGTGCAACTTGTGCAAATCTGTCTCTACTGCAAATGGTCCTTTTCATCTACCGTCAAGAAATACCAAGGGTTATACAAGTAACCTGAGATTCTCCTGGGAGATTTCAAATATAAAACATTTTCAAATTTTTGCATGAGTGTACTTTGCTGACTGTTTCTACCACTGTTTTGGGGGGGGTTATTTTGTGCTTTTTTAAATGACAGCCAAAAAATAATGAGAAAAAGATAATTTAAAAATATTGGGAAAAATATGTATACTTGTTTTCAATACTATAAATAAATTGCTTGAATTCTGTACCACAAGTTAGGCATCTACGTTACTTAACCATATCTTATGATCTTCAGCAACAACAGCTGTTGCACTCAGGAATAGCTAAAGCATTTTCCTCACAAGGAATTGTCTCTATGCAAAAGAAACAATCAGTCATCAGATTGGTGCTTCACCTGCTTATGCTGAGCACTTGCTTCAGTGATCTCATTTTACTCCTGCAGATGACACCATCAGGAATGAGTGTTTTGAGATTGCTTAAAGAATCATGTGCAAAAGTATCAGTAGAAATGCTTTAATAGAAAAGCAAAAGTACAGTTAAGTTCATTGACAAGGTTCACCTACTTCTTACTAAATGGTTAAAGCACACTGAGGAAAAGCAAACAAAAATCCAGAGTCAACCAATCCAAAACCTCGAAAGCAATCTGGGGAGGAGGAAAGGGAGAACAAGAGAATAGAATGGGTGCGACAGCGAGGGAAGACATGCTGACAAATCAATACGATTGATAAAGCAAGTTTTGGTTTATTTGGAAAGCTCAGTTTCTTTTATACACTGTTCAGCAAGCATGCATACCTGTCACAAAGCGATTGGCTAAAAGCAAAAATTAAACATACTTCTGTGCCCTTTTGAGAACCAGGGTTCCTCCTCATCCTCACAGCTGTAGCTTCTTGTTAATTAAAGCTATCAAGGTTATAGTTAATGCCTTCTTGCCAAGAGTGCAGTGTCCTTGCCAAGAGTACAGCATTCTTACTCTACTATCAGCACAGCTCTGCAGTTTGCTATTTCTAAATTTTCTAACAATGAGATTGCTTGTACAATTCTTCTAATGATCCATGGCCCTGTCCTAGTAGCCATTCTTCAACAAATGGGTAAGGATAAAAAGGAATATGGCCTAAAGAAGGATTAAAGGGAATATGGCATTAAGGTTGAACAGCACTTAAGGGCACCTTAAAGTTACCAGCATTTAACTAAACTCAATTTTAACTGAAGTTAAATGATTTAGCAAAGGACTCATAGAGGATTTGCTACTCTACAACTGTAACTTGCAGACCTAACTTATAAATCTAAAGTACTTGAGTATCTAGGAGAGCAGCATTTCTTGTGCACTTGGTGCAGAATATGCACACTTGTATGCACACAGATACAAAGAGGGTGTACCAGGTGAAAAATTCCCCTCATAGGTACTGAAATATCCACTTCAGATTCCTTTGTGAAGGGTGGAGCCTCACGGAGTCAGGGGTATCACTGTTCAGGTATCCTCTGAGTACAGCAAATTTGGAAGTCTAAAAAAACCCAATCTCCAGTACATTGCCTTTCACATTAGAAAGACAGGTGTCCCAAAGGCACGTTTTGGTGAAAAGCAACATGGGCTTTGTAGAATTGACTGGGATTTAGGACACTTAAGCTGGTATTCCCCTTCCTAAGTTTTAGAAACATGAAATTTGGACTTGTGAGTCTAATCTAGTGATGTTGGGCTATTTGCATAATCAGTGGAGAAAAACAGAGACATGGCAATTCATTGACTATCAATTTTAGTATGAAATAGCCTTCTTCTAGAGGCAGTTTCTAGAGTAAGTAGCCCAGACCTCAATATTTAATTTTTATATGTGGAAAGTTAGGGTAGAGAATTGCAGTGTTAGTTAAAATTAACTTGTCCAGTCTGAGTCTAAAGAAAACATAAAACTCAGAAATTGAAAAGTGTTATGTTTCATGTTTCTAGAATTTTTCATTCTAGATTAACAGGCACTCCATGATGAAGAATTACAGAAATAAATTGCCAGACAAATCAACTTAAACATCTTCAATTAAGTTCTAATAAGTTCTTCAGTAAAGTTTCAATTCTGTCTAACTGTAAAGAAGCCTTTTATCTTACTGAAATTGCTTCAACAGATTTGGAAACAACTACCACAATACTTCTCACTTTTCATGTATTAGGAAAAAATTTTGATATGAGCTATATCATGTTTTTTTTCTGTATTGTTTTTCTGCATAAACACTGTTAGTCACTTTAGAGAGAAGACTTTTGTCATAATGGACTTTGTCCAGCTACTGTGACAATTCTTACAGTATTGTTTTTGTCATAAATCCATCACCATCAATGCAATTGTGCAAATATGAATTGAGATCCTCCTGAGCTATGGAATTGCTTCCTTCCTCCATCCGTTTCCAGTATCTATGACCTAACTCCACAAGGATAGGCACATTTGTCTGAAGTACATAAATGAGCAGATAGTGCTGTGGAACCTAGAGGTATTACACAGAAAAGGATGCTGTATATCTTTTTTACATGATAAAATAAAAACGTAATAATTATTATGAGATATTAGAATATGTTTATAAACAGCTGTTGGAATTCAGATGCTATCTCTCTCTATTTGTGAGCTCTTGATGGATAACAAGTTTTGGATTATTCAGTATATGAAAGATATGAAGACAAACCCATGTAAAAGCCAGGTGACTTGAAAACCTGATGTGTTAAATAAACTTATTTCACTCAGCATTAAGAAATTAAGGGTAAGGAAACACCTCAGTAGGTACTGAAAAGTATGCTGCAGAGTTGACTGTCAGATTTTCTGTCATGCACCAGGATAGGGTAACAGTCAACAAGTGCAATATGGAATGAAGGAAATTTCAACTAGACGTGAGGAAAAATAAGTGTACTCTGTCAGTATATGAAAGACTTCGTAGCATTTCCATGTCCAGAGACGATCAAAACCCGTGTCCACAACGTCCTGAGGTACCTGCTGTCTGTCTTCACTTTGAGCAGGTGGGGTCTTTTTTCGGTGGCCTCTTCCAACATGAATTACTTTGTCATACTATACTATCCATGGCCATTCATCCACAGAATGGGTGCTTAGCTTGAAAAATCCTGACATTCTTGAAAGATTTAAGAAGACTTTAAAATCACTGATTTATATGCAGATGGAAGAACTGTGCACCCATCAGTCTTCAAAAACTGATGTTCAAAAATGTAAATTGTCCTGGATTGTCTGTAAAATACCAAGGCAATCATAATCAACACAGCATCAGTGTCAATGAGAAAAAGGATTCAATAAACAATGTAAGCAGATTTACAACAATTTGAGGGTCTATGCCTGAAGGATCTGCTAGTTATTATTACATTTTATGCTTAGCCATCATTCAGGTTACATATAAGATACTCACTAGAGAAATATCAGGATGAAAATTGTCTGTATTAGTACAGTACATGTCTTTTTATAGTATGAAGACGATGATTAAAAGGAATTTTTAATTAGGTACTTACCTTAGTAATTTAATGTAGCAATTAAAATCCTTAATGAAACACGGTATTTTTCTTTTGAATCCTTTCCCTTTTCCTTCCACTTATAGAATAAGAAAAGGGGATTTCTTTTTTAATTATTTTTCCTAATTCTTTTTGTGTATACTTCATCAATCAATGGCATCATAAACCACTGTATTATCAAGTGGTGGTTTTGATCTTTTGTACCTGCAATCGACTTTGTGAAATTTTAGATTTTCACTCTGTTATAGCATACATAAGATAATGAAAACATGTTTATATTTGCTAGCTTGATGATAATGCAATAATAAATCTTCATTTAGGAGCAGTAGGATATTGTCCCGGTTTAAGGCAAATTGGGAAGAAACCTCTGAATGGGTCCCTCCAGAAAGAAAATTCTTCCTAATATATGATATGCAGGGTGAAGAGACAAACTTTTAAACAGACAATGACTATTATATTTCGTAACAAAAATAGAATACCTGTAAGTAAAACATACTGTGTTCTGTACAATAAATATATTTTTGATGAACGTGCTTGCATACTAAAACAAAAAAATGCTACATACCTTAATAAAATAACATGTCCAAAAAGATGATATATCGGTCTTTATAAGGACTAGAAAGTCAGCAGATTTTATATAGGAAGGCAATTGTAGAAAAGAAGTCACTAATATCTTAATATAATCAGTATGATTTTCCCGTTTGCATCTATATTATGGCATTTAATTTTGAGTTTAATCTATTCATGGTTACAAGTATATTTTAAAATTGCTTTTTCCTCAGACTAAGTTCTACTGTCCACAACATTGTTTTGGTTCCTGTTGGGTGAGTAGAGAAGTGTGTGAGTGTGCTTCACTCTCCTCTTTCCTTAGTTTCTCAGAGTTTACAATTTAAACATCTTTAAAATTTCAAAGTTCATTTGAAACTGTTCCCGTGGCATATTCAGCTTATCTTTGACTTTACAGAGATATTTTGGGTGATGATACAGTTTCATGCACTTTTACTGTGGTTATTTCAGTTTTTGATTCCACATATTATTAAATCCCTTTTAGTATAATCCTCTTAAAAAGAATTATTACGCAATCAGGTTATATGGAATTTTTTTTGCTAGTGCAATGGTTAAGTTTGAGCAAAATCTGATAGTCCTGACATGATCTGTAACATATTTCAGTTTTCACACTATCTGAAATTATGAAGGTGGCTCCAAAGCTAGTATTGCCCATCCAGAGAAAATGAGAAGTTTCAGTTGGTGAGACATATTTTAATTTTTAAGACATTAAAAACAACTTTTAAATTAAAGACTTTGCCATGAGGCAACCTGTCATATGTAGAACTTCTAAATAAAGATGTTCAATAAAGATAGGCTAAAAGGTGAAGGAAGAAAGACTTGAAGTCTACACTCAGAAGCCAAAGCTTGGTCCATATTTAGGGGCTGTTTGGAAAGGAAATCAGTTTCTGATGATAATTTAACTCCTTTCCTTTAGAAGACCCAATGCAGCAAAGAGCTTGAGAGAGTACAATTCTTCCCCATCACTGTCACTTACTGTTTCAGCCTGATGCACTTTCCATTCCATCCAATTGCACAAAATATCTGACGGCCTTGATATAGGAGCCATTCACAGCTAGGAGACATGTCTGTAAAAACAGTAATATTTTATGAATAAGAAATTATGGTTTCATTATGACTTCTTTATGACTGGAGTGTAGCTGCCTAAATTATTTTAACTGAAGCAGAGTGCTTTAAAATACTTAATTTCTGTTTGTCCACTGACACTTAAGTGATGCATCTACGAGAATACATCTCCCCTCCCAGAAGACTCCATATGATTTCTGTGGAAATGTGGGGTTAGAGAACACAAGGTATGGGAAGGGGCTGCATGTTGCACAAACTCAGGGTGCAACCTGAGCTCAACCCAGAGCATCAGGCTCTTCCATAGCTTGTGCCTTGGCAAGGTGCCACAGTCCCACAGCATTGCTGGAAAAGTGCAGATCATCTCACAACCAAAGTAAATACTGATTGCCGCAGTCCAGGCAGGTTTCAAGAATTTTATCAAATATCAAGAGCTGGTACTTTCACCAGGAGGGTAAGCTCAACCATTTTCTAATGTGATTTGCAATGCAAATACATGTGGATTTTCATTCTTTGCATCCCAAAGCACTAAAAAAAATGCACATGCAAATATTTAAATTCTAATGTTGAATTTTTCCCCTGCTCATTGAGTCCCACACTTTTTACTCCCAACTTGGGGAATTAAAATATTTCGAGTGTCTATATAGCTACTCAAAACACCACCACACACAGTGCATGTGAAACAAACTGCACAAGCAGAACATCATTGTAACTGTCACTGAGCAGATTACCCTTTTACATAGGAAAGAGATAAAGTGTTGTGAGAAGCCAGCACACAAAGAGAGAATTGAATTAATTTTTTAAAAAGTCATGTTGGGGCAGATCATTGATGTGGAAACTCCTGTAGTCTTTGCTGTGTAACCAGGGGAATTCCCAGCAAACTGTCCCAGATGAAGGTGAGCACAAGGTTCTGAGAAATGAAAGAACAAAATTGTTCCTTTCCGCTTTAATTTTGAGGACTTTTATAATCCACATTGAAAGAGGTTCACATACAATGCAACTTCAAGGATGTAAAAAATTGTTTATTAAAGGAAAAGAAAAAAAAGTAAAGGAAAAAGGAAATGAAACTTCTGTGACCTGCTTAAAGCTGGCTTAAAGTTTTCTGGAGGAGAGCAGACTGCAGCCCAAACTTCTCATTCAAACTGAAACATCTGAGCAGATGAGAGCAGAGAATTGAAGTGTGGGGGTCAGTTGGAGCAAAACCAACAGTACGGGGAGAACACAAGGGACAGGAAAAGATGAAAGTGAGTTTCTGACAGCAAGGGAAAGCAAGAAAATTACAATGTGTTTCTGCAGGTAAAATGCAAGGTGTTGCCAGCACACAAGTGTATCTGAGGAAGACAGCATGTCTCACCAGCTCTGTTTGAGGGGACAGATAAAGCTCTGTGAGCAGATGTCAGGCAATAGTAGAGCCAACATCATTGTGGGGGTGAGTATGAGTGTCAGCACTGGGGAGTATAAGGAGGGAAGATTGTGAGGAGATGTGATTTTTCACTCCAGTAGAAAAAATATTAAGCAAAAAAAGAGAAGGAAAGCAGAATAGCGGGGGCAAAATTGGGGCTGTGTGGCTAGGTGTGGAAAAAAAGTGCTCCACAAAAAGGCTGCTGCTGAAAAAATACTAATACTAAAGAAATTAGCAAAGACAAATCAAAAATCAAAGGAAGAAGCAGCAAATAAAGGTATCCCTTTAGAGGAGAAAAGTTATACTGGAATGAGAACAAATCTAAGAAAACATAAACATGAATAAGAATACTATGAGTTTAGAACAATCTTCAGGAATTATTCCTTATAGCATTTATCTAGCTATGCAGGATTTTAAAAATGTGGATCTCAAACTGCATAGAAAATATCATATAATATTTGGGTCATATACCATTTCCCTTTATCCCACTGCCTTTCTTGTTTGCGTTATAAATTCACACTATGAAATACAGAACTCATTGCCCACCACTCACTCAGAGTACCTACAGTGATTATCTACAGCTGTTATATTTTGTGTTCTCTGAGGCAATGGGGTGTCCCTCTTAGAGCTATGTTCCAACTGGGTGCCTGTTTAAGAAAGGCAATGTACCTGTGATATGTATTTCATAAGGGTACCTTGGGTGAAAGGAATGACATTTTCAAGAAAATTTAATTAATTTTAACAATTATAAAAATACAGTTACTATCTATGATTACATTCTGTGATGAAACAAGTGGTTTCATTTGTGCAGACTTTGTCATGACAGACAATTTCAGCAGATACAAGGCATCTGCCAGCACTCTTCAGGATCTTCCTGACAAATTGTTCACCTGCAGAGCCACAAAAAGCAGGCTTCTCCTGCCAGAATCACAGGTAGCAAAACAGCGCAATCATGACTCCCTCAGCTCTGAAAAAACAGTGTCAAAAACATCACACCATTAAGGCCTTATCTTCCATGTAAATTCATTGCCTCTTTCATGTTTCCCCTACTCTGGCCCTGTTGGAGTGGCTCTACTACAAGCTGCCCGGGCTGGCACTGGGACTACCACAGCAGGAGCAGTGTCAGCTCTTTCCAACAGCAGCTTAGGAAGCACCTGTTTAACAGTGTAAGTTTCATAATTGAATATTTTTTGCTGTCTATTGAAGAGAAGGTTTATTTTTTCACATTTTGGTTTTATTGTGGAGGGATTGTTTCCATTGTTACTCTAGAAAAAAGGGCTCATTTCTCTATGTTTCTGAACAGAGGACATAAAAAACCTGTGCAGCATGTAATATGTTAGGAGGATTAGGCAGTACCTTAAAATTACCTTTCTCCTTATGGCACATGATGAATGGGATCTGCTCCTTCAGTGCTTGGGAGGCTACGGAATTCAATTACTCTCCTCTATTTCAAAGACTGCCAGCAAGATAACTGCCTCTGACACAGTGTTTCCAGATGGGAGCTTTTTGCCAGAATCTCATATTCTTGGGCCATTTCATGGGTCTAAAGAGGCATTTTAATCGATCATTTGAATATTGCTTATAAGAGACACAGATTTGCAAAGTGTTAACTTTAGGTCAGGATTCACCAGTCCTACAGACAGATTTAAGGATGGAAAAGACAAAAGCTCTTTACGAAGCATTTTATGAGTGCTTTTCAACTGATCTTGGGCATGCCCTTCAGACAGGGTTATGCATGTATGTAATGCTAAATGGTCGTGCTACTGCAGCTGAAGGTACTAAACTGTGCAAGTGTTTCCAGTACAGGCCAGGGCTAACCTGAGTCATTCAGCCCATAAGAAAGGTGTTTTCTCTACATATCGTGAGCAAATGTCAATGCATTTACAATATTAACTAATTGAAGGCACAATCTCAAGGTTGGTAGGAACTGGAATCAAATTTCACTGAGGATTAACACTTGTAAACATAGTACTTTGAAAAACCTGTATCAGTGTATTTTGAAGAAAGCCATTTTTTCCTATGAAAAAACAGAAGTATGATCCCTTAGGGTTCTTTATGGCCGATGGAGTGTGCTGAACCCAAGCAGAAGATAAATAGGTTGATTTTGAGATTAATTTCTGAAAATGCAAGGCCTACAGCCATTCATGTTTATTTCAACAGTTGCAATGTAGAGAAAGCACAGCTCCTTTGAGAGGTTTTAGCATAAAAATAAAACTTTGTAATAAATTTTATGGTACTATTTGCATTGGAACGTATCTTGGAGCCTTGTTTACGGTACACCTCACTGTGACAGACACAAGAAATGAAAGAGGTAGTGCTCCCAAGGAAGCCTACACTGACAAAGACAATTTGCAAGTTGGAAAAAACAAAATATTCTCAAGAATTTAATAGATTATAAGAAAAGGCAAGGCAGATTACTAAAACAAAACAAAACAAAACCTCAACAAAACCCCGAGATATGTCATTTTCTTAGCTTAATAATGTATTTCACTTGCAGAACGGCATAGTTTTAACCCCCTGAGAGGAAAGATGAGACATTCAGATAATTCACTGTGTAACAGGAGCAGCTGTAGGCCAAGGATGTGAAAGTGGGTGTGGCAAATATCTAGAGTTGTATGAAAATCCTCTTTTGAGAATAGAATCTATTCCATTTTTAAAAAATCAATTGAAAATATGTTTTAATTTTCCTCAAATTACTTGTATATATATGTCTGTATCTGTATACATACCTCTCATACTTTATTGTCTTTGAATAACAAGAAACAGGATCAGAGGATTAAAGCACCCATGGATTGGTGGGGCATTTTTAGGAGAACAATAGGGAAGCCCATTTCATGGGATGGTGGGGAACAAATACTTAAGGCAAAATTTGCACTCCACCTGGAAACTTGAGCATATATTAGTTTCAGACCATAGTACTTTTCAGCAGCCTGTTAGGATCCCAAAACTCGTTATGCTTTTTTGGTAGGTACATTATGAATTTAAAGAATATATGATTCAACAAGTAGGTTTTACCCTCTCCTTCAAAAATAAAAATCATAAGGGACATGCTATTCCTTGCTTTTTGGTAGGTACACTATGAATTTATGCTTTTTAGTAGGTACACTATGAATTTAAAGAATATATGAATTTTTGCCTTTTGGTAAGTACACTATGAATTTAAAGAATATATGACCCAACAAGTAGGTTTTACCCTCTCCTTCAAAAATAGAAATCATAAGGGACATGCTATTCCTTTCAACAATCACTTGCTGAGCCCACCATGCTGCAGGCAGACCTGTGTGAAGTAAATAGAGATATAGAAGCAGACCCTTAATGGTGCAACAATTTGAAATATGACTCATCACTACCCATGATTTATAATGGTGAAGCAAAAGTCTTCAAAGACCTTGAACACTTAAAAAAATGAAATCAAGTTTTCTTCTCAGTCACGTGATCAGTCTAGATCTAAGAAAATGCTACAGCTGAAGTAAGAAACACACAGAGATGAGGACATGTCTTTTTATCTGTGTTTTGTGAACCTGTCTTGACAGGGCACTGAATATAAGCAATTGGAAATACTATAATTGTGTATTTCTAATAGCTCCCAGCCAGGGAGGTGTCCTTAGCCCATCAGCACCCATCCAGATTTATCCTCTTGG
Source organism: Sitta europaea (assembly GCA_013400255.1). NCBI lineage: Eukaryota > Metazoa > Chordata > Aves > Passeriformes > Sittidae > Sitta > Sitta europaea. The sequence goes on from VXBS01006234.1 coordinate 19,136, forward strand.
CTACAAGGCATGAAACCCAAGCCCTCCATGGTAAAACGTGTGTGATCAAGTGCACCTGAAATCCAGCTTTGACTAAGCTTGGCCACTTTTCCTGGAGCAATGGCCACCTACTTTACGCACCAGGCTTGGAAAGCTGGTCTTCCTCCCTTTCCTGTGGAGCACACAAAGGTCTGCCCAAACTGCATGTGGTCAAGGGCCTGAAACTGATGTGAAGAGCCTCACCTACATCCTCTTCCCTTGTCCAACAGGTCATCTCAAACTCTACGAAATTACAGGTTTACATAAAATATGAAAACACACTTACGACAATCCTCAGTAAAATAATTGGAAGAAGACTTGTATAACTCATCTTTAGAAGAAAAACAACAACAAACAGCTGACATTTATTGGAACTCTACAAATCCATTTCTGCACTGGCATCAGCCAGGCTCAATTCTGTAGCTTATGAGATCCACCTTACCATACCTTTGTGTCCAGAGGCACAGCAGATGCCCATGATGCAGTATTAACTGTGCTGGAGTGTGAAGTCCTTGCAGGAGAACAAGGACATCTTCTGTATCGACTGTAAGAGAAACTGGAGTCTGATCTAGAGTAAATACAGAACTGCCTAATGTGGCAAAGCCATGACATAAAGGAAGTACAGAATTAAATGCATAAGCATAAAACTTAGTGCATGACAGAAAGAAAATCCATGGAACTATACGAAGTATAATTCATATACATGGGGTCTATGAGGTATCATATACCTGATAAGAAGACTGAACATTAAACACAATAATTTAAAATTGGGTGGTTTATCTCAAGTAAAATAAGATCTTGTTTTTTTTTATTTTTTTTTTTCTGTCAGGGCTGGACAAATTACATTTGGTCTCCCAAATGTGATCAGCAATTTTAAAACTTAGCTGATCCTAATCCTCTTCCATAAGTCTGCTCTGCCCTGGATATCATCCTTTGACCTCTGTGTCACAGTACTTTAAAAATGTGCAACTGCTGAACTCATAACACTTCAGACCGAAGCACGATTGTGTATCAGCTACTCTCGTTGGCTTGTAATGGTCAGAGGTCCTCTCTAAAGGGTAAGTTACATCTCCCACAGAGATTGAGTGACTGAGACAAAAAATACAACAGTAAAATTATATTGTAGAGTCATTTTAGGCCTGGGGAGAACATCTACTAGTTAGATCAGCATTGGACATGCTGTAAGAAGCATACTAGAAAGAGCTGGAATAGCATTCAGCCCCATGAGAAGGGAAAGAAAAGGATATAGAACAAATGGACCCAAACCAAATGAAAACCTTACTGTCATGTCTATGTTTTTTTGTCAAATTTAATTTACCTTTTTTTTACACATGGAAACATTTTTCTCTGAACCCCATGTTATAGGATGAATTTTTAGCTCCCTTGAACAAAAAGAAAAGTTGTCTGTGATGCATTCTAGCAGTTGAAAAGCCACAAAAAATTATAAGACTGATGAGGCAAGGCTATTAGAGACCAAAAGAAAAGGTTCAGCAGTCAGCCTCACTTCCCCAGGCAGCAATGACATAGCTTGGTTTCGTGTGAAACCTCCTATCGCATCAAATCAAGTCAACATAGAGCTCCTTGCTGCCTTATCATAAATTATGAATAAAAGAGAGGTAAAGAAGACAGAATACATGAAAACAGAGAAAACAGAAACAATTCTAGACAAAATTAGCATTTTCTGCAATCTGACACTTGTCGCAAGTTGAGTGCCAGTACTGTTTAAACATTTCTCCCTCAGAACCATCTGTCTCTCAATTCTGGTAGGGAAACTGAAGATGCAGCACACTTGAAGGTGGGGAAAGGAGAGAGAAGAGCAAAGAAAGCAATTCACAGGATATGTTCAGTTACCTCTTAAGTGGGGTAGCATGCTATCCTAGCTACTAACCACATATGTCTACCTTTGGGGTTGTCTGCACAGGCAGGCACAGAAAGTTGCAAGTGGGTTCTGCCCAGAACTTATTGCACACTGGCGAATAATCATTACTAAAAGAGTAATAGGAGAGGGGTACACCCTCCCCAAGAACAAAGGAACTGTTTCAAGATGGAAGTGCTATGGAAATGTGAGAATGAGCTGAGGAAGAAGTTTCACAAATTTCCTTGTGAAACATTCCAGTTCCTCAAGTGGGTGTTGCTAAACCCACTTCTGTGGTTCTTAAACTAACTTAAACTCAGAAATATTAACCAGAGAGGTGATTAATTTTGTTCTTCCAAATATTAGCTTCTGAAATTTTAACTTTAATATAGGCCAAATGATCACACAAGTAAAATTAGAGGTGTGGTTTAGCATGGCAGGCAGCTAAACATCACATAGCTGTTTGCTCATTTTGCAGAGGGGGGATGAGAGGGAGAATTGGAAAAAATGTAAAACCTGTAGGTTAAGATAAAGACAGTTTAATAGCATCAAAAAAGAAGAGAAAATAATAATAATAAAAATATACAAAACAAGTATGCACAATGCAATTGGTCACCACTGACTGATTTCAGTCCCAAGTAGTGGGCTCCAACCCACAGCCAACACCCACCATTTTTATTGTTCAGCATGGTGTTGTATAGTAGGGAGTACATCTTTGGCCATTTGAGGTTGGCTGTCCTGTCTATTTCACACCACATCTTCTGGTGGCCTCTGTATCTTACTCACAGGACAGCATAAGAGGACTTAGGGAAAGTACTGCTCAGCAACAACTAAAACATTAGTGAGTCACCAACACAATTCTCTTCCTAAATGCAAAAATAACACTGTACTAGGAAGAACATTAAGTCTATTCCAGCTGAAACCAGGATAATATTGCTTCCTTATTCTAAACCATATATGTCATGCACAAATCCCACATTTTCAAATACATCCTGACTAATCATCATCACCTTTCCTGTCTTTTGATATGCACACACAAGTATAGTTTCCTTAGTCTATGGGTAGCCTCGTGAATTTACTCAGTCCACAAGTTTGGACTCCATTTGTCACAGCAATCCTTCAGGGCAGGAAAGATCTGTGATGTTCAGTGCTGAAGCCAGTTCTGGTTCTGTCACTGGTGAACTTGTCTGCTTCTGTCATTACTGAACTTTCATGGGTTTCATCAGAATTCATTTTTCATTAATCCAGAGAATACCTACTGTAATAATGTTAATATGGCACAGAGCAATCAAAGTGGAGATGGAATGGGGTATTATGCAGCAATTCAAATCATAGTCCAGTCTTAGTGAAAATCATATCCCCTTGAGATAGACATCAGAATTCCCCACCCTCCTGCATACCCACCAAGTGTACCCAGGTGCTTGAGCAAAAGAAATCCTGTGGATGGATTTGCCACTGCCTGAGACAGGAATAACCCAGGATGACTTCCCCAGCAGATTTTTTTAATGTGCCCTACAGGAACTTTATCCCTTTCTATAGTACATGAATGTTTATTGGGCAGGGCCAGCTAAATTGACAGATTACCTAGTGTTGACTAACCAGGTTTTGCTAAATGTGCATTCCAACATTTGAAGGCCCCAGCAGTCCTTGCTCTCAGTGTAGTCACTTGCACCATTTGATTTTCCCTCCCTTGGGTGGATCCTGTTTGATACTGTAGATAGTGTGTATCTAAGTGGCATAGAAAGTGACTGACTGCATACCCCCTTAGATAATGGAGGCTTTATTCTGCTTTCCGTCCCTGTCTTCCAGTTCAGAGAGCTGTGTCCCCTGAAAACAACAGGTCTTACTATTAAAAACTCAGGCAAAGAAGGCATTAACTGTCTCAGCCTTTTTCTCATTCTTAATCACATTTTTTAATCCCTGCATCCAGCAAAGGATGAGATTTTCCTTAGCCATCCTTTTGCTGACAGTGTATTTGTAGAAACACTTTTTATCATCTTTTACATCAGTAGCCAGATTAAGTTCTAGTTTAGCTCTTCTAATTTTCTCCCTGCACAATGTCAGGACATCCTTGTAAGTCTTCTGATTTGCTTGTCCCTTCTTCCAAAGTGCATGAATACCCCTTTTTTGCCCCAATTCCAGTCAAAATTCCCTGTTGAGTCAGGTTGGTCTTCATCTCTGCTAATTTGCTTTATGGCACCAGGGATGGCCTGTTCAATGCAGCGGCCCAGATGCTCAGCTTCCATTGCTGTAATCAACCCCAGAGGGCATTTGCCAACATCCATGAGTCAGTAGAGATAAAACACTGTCTGCTTTTCTCAGTCAGCAATGTCTAAAGCCAGCTGGATGGCCTTCCCTTAAGCAAATTGGCTCTATTCACCTTCTGCAGCAGTTTCTGGGACTTGTCATATAGAATTCCATACAGCAGTTTTCCACTTCTGATGATTTCCTACAACAGGACCGATCAGTGAACAGGGCATATTGCTTTTCATTTTCTGGTAGTTTATTATAGATTTGGACATCATCCGTACACTTCACCTCATCCTCTGGCAATACTTCAAAATCTTTGCTTTCTGTCCAGTTCATGATCTCTCTCCACATATCAGGGCAACTGAGGTTTCCTAGTTGAGTCTCCTCTGTGATCTCTGTCATTTGAACATCCAGCCCAGCACCGGTAGTCAGGATGCCAAGAGGAGCTGCCCTACAGTACCAATAATTTCCAGTTCAATTCAAACCCTTTCTTAAGCTGACAGTACCTCTTTTTTAGTTGAAGTATAATGGACTTCATGTCCTGCGTGTCCCCAAATCCCTAAACCTAGGGTTTAACCTCAAGTCTCACCTGGTACTTTCTGACAGAGGCTGCCAGTAGGGCTATTCTCCCCGGCTGTGATGTAGGGCACATATCTTAGCAACTAACCCTACGGTTAATGCATGACCAGTTCGATTTGTTGAAAAGCTTTGTGCTTCCTCCCTGCAAGTTGGTGGAGACGTTATTTTGTTGATGACATCCAACAGGATTTGTGATGTTCACCTTGGTGTTGGATGCTAACAATTTTATTCATAAAAATTGGATGTCTTGTGCAGACCCCTTGAACTTCACTTTGTGGCAAAATCAGATCTGCTTTCAGAAAGGTTTGGATTATTTTCTTCCCTTTTCCAAAAATGTCTGTTGCTGCATTGCCCCATACAATGATATGATCAATGTATTGCAGGTGTTCCAAAGCTTTACCCTTTTCCAGCGCAATCTGGATCAGTCCATGGCAGATGGTGGGCTTGTGTTTACACCCCTGGGGTAGTTAATTCCAGGTGTTCTGGACATCCCTCGGGTTTGGTCAACTGTCCTTCCTGTGTCTTCTTCAGCTTCTGGTGCTCCCTAGTCTCATCACAGGTGGTGCACCAAGAGAAGTTGAAATATCCTTGACTTACGGCAAGTGCTGGTCAGCAGCAACTAACACACTGGTGTGTTACCAACATTACTGTAGTCCTAAATCCAAAACACAGCACTGTACTGGTTGTTAGGAGGAACATTAACTCTATCCTGGCTGAAACCAGGACAATGATCATGTCAGCTAAACTGTGTTTTTTCTCCAAACTACTGACCTTGGTAGCTGTTTGAGTCCACTGTGAGGGACATGTTATTATGGGAAAGTGTTAGGGTAAAGGGGAAGAAAAAAATTAAACAGCTTCACTTTACGGACAGTTCTTAAAATAGCAAAGTTCCATTAGCACATCCAAAGAGCAATCTGAAAAATACTAGAGCAAAATCATCAGCCAGGGGTGTTCAGAGGCATCAGACAGATACATCAGGAAAATATATAGTTTAATATTTTTAGTTCCTCCAGAAAAAAATCTAGCAGCTGATTGATGATATAATGCTAGTATTTTCCAGATTGACAATAGTATTAGTACCAATCCTCACTTCTATGAGTAACTTCATGTGATTAAATGGACAGAAGCATTTACTGAAATGGACATATATGCATCATCCTCACTGCCCTCTATGCTTTAACCAAGTTTTGCTATTAGAATAGTACTCATTTTTACAGCCAAACTCATAAACATAAAGAAACATGAAGATCAGTACACCTCAGGCTTCTCTAAAGAAAATGAAAGGAACCATCATCTCAGCAAAACTTTCCTTTTCTTCCTTCTATTGATTTTTTATTTTAAGAAGCAACAAATAGAAAAGCAATTTCTCATTCAAAGTATGGTGCCCCTGGCTCAGTTTTCAGATGATATTTTAAGCTATTCCACTGTTTCCTGTGTTCTAGTACATCTCACTGAATCTTCATAGCACTAACAGAGAAATGGGAACTTCATGACCGGTCTAATGTTTTATATCAGGTATACAGAAGAATGAAGAACTATTTTGTGTCCTGATAACTTCAGATATAAGAAAATATAGTTTCTTATCTCAGTGTCTGCGCAGCCTGGATCTCTCTCTAGTGTGAATGATAATGTAAGACAACACGATTAGGCAGGGTTTAATAGAGAAAAATTTTGTGGTTAACACACAGAAAACACAGAGAGTACAATGATGATTAGAACATTGTAGCAGAATAGAAGAGGATTTTTTTGTTGCTACAAGCTGTCTGCATGTGTCACCAGAAATCTCAAGAATTTATAAACATTCAAAAATTTAAATTAAAAGCGTTCTTTTTTTTAATTTCTCTTTATTGTCTCCTTGCTTGCTTGCTTGCTTTCTCTCTTTTTCTCTCTGTGTCTCTCTCCATTTTCCTCTCCCTTTTTCTCTTTTTTACAGATATTCAGGGTTTACTTTTACTAAAAAAGTGTAATGAACAAAAGCAATGTCAAAAAGTGAGTGAGACTAACTTTATTCTTGAAGTCATAGCTGTATTTAAAAAATCTGGAAGAACTGAAGCACATATTTTTTCAGCATTTGTTTTACAAGCCTTCCATAAATAGGACATTTAGTATGTATTTTGAAATATTATCTCATGTACATGTTAAAAAGACTTAGTGTATTCAAAATTTAAATTATTATTTGGATATTAAAAATTAAGAGAAAATTATGATAATGAAATTGTTCACTACAATTTCTTCTAAAATATAATTTGAAAAAGGGCTATTCTAATGAACATATGGTCATTCAGCTGACATTTATATCAGCAGAAGCTGATGTACTATGGATGAAGATGGACTATCTTCATACCACAGAACAATATGGATTATGCAATAACAGGAATTTTAACTGCTCAATAAGTTGAATGAAGCATGACAATGAGACTTCATGAAAGTAACTGTCATCACTTGAACAAAAGATTGCAAAAAGCAGGAAAAAATGCTGAAAATGACAGATTACGACAGTAGAACAGGACAGACATCACATGCTGTGGGGCAAAAAAAAATTGGATAAAATGCCAAACTAGATTTGTGGATGTCTCGCGTATATATTCTGCTCTTCAGAATGTGAGAGCATGCATATAAACACTGAGAAAAGAAAACATTTCTTGCTGGAAAAGTATTGTGCAATTCTGGTTTTTTTACATGTGGGGCATTCTAACTACAGGGTTTTTTAAGAACTTGCTAATCTAAATTCACCCTCACAACTTTAGAAATATAATACAACCACTGAAAAAATAATTCTGCTTCAAGATAAACTTGCTTTGTGACTCTAGGTGAATGTCTGTCAGGAGTTCATTGAATTCAACAGGGTTGCATAAATTGCAAATGACAAAAGATAGTGAATCTAGGTCTTGGGAATAGCTATCAATTTTAAAATATAATTTTGTTTTGAAATTTTAAATTTAAGTGATGGGATGGATTGAGCTTGGTTTGAAAATGTGTTTTTCTGTCCTAGGAGTACCTTCAAGAACCAGGCACGGTGCCTAAGAGCAGCAACGGCTGTCAGGTACCTGTTCTCACCGAGCAGAGGCCAGGTCCCCTTCATAGAGCAAGTGAGCAGCAGAACACTGACTGAACATCTCCTTGGCTTTCTTTTTCTGGCAGCAGATAATGTCCATTGGTTTTAAACCACTGTATGCTATCCCTTACCTTACAATGAGCCTCAGTTTTCCTGCAGGACTACAAGTGAGATGAAGTAACTGACCTTGCTAATTAAAGCACACAGCTACCATATACCACTTAACTTTGTATGCAATTAAAAGAAACCCCACTATCTAACCCGATACTTTTGCACAAATATATCTGTAGAAGTTACCTTTGTCTAGACTTGAAACAAAAGGTATGAGGTCAGTATTGCACAAAAATCCTATCGAATGTGATCAAATTGCTACCCCAAACAGCTGCAGAATGCCAGACAGGCTCTACTACCATCTTTCACTTGGGAGCAAGGACTGGTTCCACTTGAGCAACCAAAAGTGCTCACTGCCTCTTAGTTGTGGCAGTGGGCAGTGACATACCCAATACAGTGTTAACCCCAATTAGTGGAACAATGTTGAATCCTCCCATCTTTCTTTAAATTCTTTACAAGTCTTCTGTTTGAGTTCACACTGAGTAAACATAAATTAGAATTTTACTAGAAAAAACAGACTGAATTATATGATCAAAATACCTAAGCAAAACCAGCACTGTTGTAACATCTTTAAATATTTGGTTGCACCTCGATGAATGGCTAAATTTTATTATGAATGACAATTTGGACTGTGTTTTAAGAACAGAAACCTAGGTCTCCTGTATTATTGCTGGCAAGAGACAAAATTCTTTTTGGAATTAAGGAACACATGACAAAAGAAGAAGATAAATTTCTGTTAAACTGGTTAAAAGGTAACCCAGCATGTCATACCTAATCCTCCTTTCTTCCCAGTAATACATAACACTCTGATTTCTCTCTACAGCTTCACACAGGCAAAATCTGACCTAGAAATCTTTTGATCAGAAATGTGATTAAGCTTGTTTAAGAATGAATGGCTTTAACCTGTGACTTTTCTTTGCCTGATCCAACAGGCAACCACAATCTCAACCTCTTGCAGATTCTCATGCAAGAATGACTATACTTATCTCATCTGCCACTCAAACCTGCAGATGAAAAGGAAATCCTTAATCAACATATGATTTAACTGTAAAGATCTTTATGTGCCTACAGCTGGGCTTCTGGCTCTGCTAAGAAGTGCTTCAATCATGAAGCAGTTGTGACTTAGATTTGGGACAACTGATCTAAACCTAACTTTTACCAGGATTCACAAGCTAATTTACCTTGCTTCCAAGCTTCACCTGGCAACTGTGTACTCAGCATGTGCAAGAGAGAGCACTACACAAAAGATGGTCCAATTTCTCTTCTATTCAGTATCCGAACTGCTACAGCTCTCAGGATTGTCCTTTCTGTACAACAGACAGGATTCCATTAATTTTTAACCCTCTTAAAGAGACTTACTTAGCTGTTAGGCAGTAAAGTACTCACTCTGGAATGAGAACTTTACATTTTTTTCCTGGAATTGTTGCCAAATTTTTATGGAAAAATTACACAAGAGGTAGGGAAAGTTGAAACGTGAGTGTGACAATGAAAGCTTAATAACATAAAAAAGCTGTGACCTGGAATATTTTTCACTGAAAATTGGTTCATGCAAAATAAGCAGAATTCACCATTATTGACTGTAACAGTTTGAAAAAGAAGCATGAATCCTTTGCCATTGCTTAATATTTTTGACAGAGAATTACTTGTCATTCTTCAGGAACATGTATGTGATTGTGAATACTGAACAAATGGAACGGGTTCCTGGCATGCCAGTTGAGTTGTGAAAGTGCCAGCTGCAGCTCTCTAAGACTCACCCTCTTTTCAGACTTGCTCCCATAGGTAAACATTGTCTTCCCTGTTGGAAGCTGGCCTTTACAGACTGCATTCCCGAGCATCTAACACTGTATTGGTATCTTTCAGATACATGCACCCATGCTATCCTCAGCCAGCACTGTGGAGGAATATTTTTCCAAAGACACCACAAGGGCTATATACACAGAGACTCAGTTACCTTTGGCATAGCCTCATGTAAATCCTGTGATACGATTTATAGACTCCAGGCAGCAAGGCTGTGTCACTTGGCAGGTCAGGAAACTGCTGCACTGTATTTCATTGCACCCAGGTAGACATGTCCTAACTTGCTTATTGTGTTTCATAATAAGCCAAAGAACCCACTTGTACTTTGTAAATTCCATTAAGTGCTTGGTAGGAAGATGCTGCTGTTGACATGCAGTGACAGATGAAACTCAGGTGTCTGGAAGGATTATGACCCTCCCCTGATCACCCATCATGCCTCCTTCCTTACAGGGGCAATGAAGTGCACATACTTTTACTTGTAATGCCACAATTCTTTGTTTTTAAATGGACGCTGTAACTGTAGTATTTAATGGGAACTGAAATTCTAAATTTGCCAAGATTTTAACAGTGCTTGTTTGCACACTTTAATGTCCACATCTAGTAAGGGGGCATTGGCCTCTGGGACAGATAGTGATCATGTCAGATGGTAATTATGTTAGCTGTCTCCTGTAGCTGGCTGACACATGAAACAAGATTTCCCTTTATCAGTGCCTACTTTGTCCTGGTAGGTCCAGTCCTTAGATACAGCCCAAGCTAATGAATGACTTTTCAAAGCTTAGATACCAAGAGTTCGGGGGACAGCTGAAAAACAGAATAGAGTAAAACCTCAAAGGTTTGATAACCCATAGGGTTTATCTGGAAGGAACTTCCACATTTATTTTTCTAATTACTAGGTTGTTGGTGTGCTTACAGATGATAAGGCAGCAAACATTGCCAAGAATCTTACACAATTCCAATGGAATTCAGAGTGCAACTGGTAAAGCAATTCACAAGCACATTGAACTTTTCAGTGCTGTCTGTACTGATGCCATTTTCCACATACAAGGCAGTGGAAAAAGTCAGAATATAGTTATTTAAAGTAAGTTGACCATCTCACATATCTTCTGTGAAGTAAGGTTTGATCACCTCCTCTGTGCCGAGACTAATGTTTGTATGTGCAAACAAGAATTTATATATGCAGAACACATCTCAGCTGTGGGAGGAAAGCAGCACAAATTTCAGCAGCTCTCTTTAACAGCTCTTGTGGAAATTACATATTAAGTTTGGAAAATTTGCCTTTGAAAGGATCCTAGACTGAGAACTACTCTATGAACTAATTCTAAAACAATTGTACAAGACAGTTAATAATTTTACTTTGTGTCCATTATTTCATGGGCTTTGCTTTTTACTTTATAAATTAAAAGCATTTCAAATTTCTCTGTGAAAAAAAAATTACATTTCAAACAATGATGAAAATTCACACAACAGTTTTCAGAAAACTCTTACTAAACATTTACATCATAAAACATCTTAATTAGCCCATATATACATCCATACTTATAAATAATTTCTGTATTTTTGCAAATTCAGAATCCTAAGAAAGATAGTCAGCTTTAACTTAGAATATTTTGATCCTAACCAGGACTTCAATACTTGTGCAAATCAAAAATACTTTCCAAGGTGAGTTCAGGACCATGCTACATAATTTTTCAGTTTTTTAAATGTCCTACACTATGTGACTGTCATTTCAGCAGATTGCCCCTCTCTGCTATTACTGCACTCTCATAGCACATAAACGTTTGTTATAAAGTCTGCCCTTTAGCTTACAGTACTTAACAGACTGGAGAATAACTTGTGCAGCTAGGATATAAAATGCATTTTATATCATCTGCAATCTCATTAAACCTGAACAAAAAGACATAATAGCATGGGAATGGTATGGAAACAGCTCAGTAGTTTTGGCTCTGAGCTCATAAAATGCAGTCTAGTAAAAAGAATTCTTCTGACATGTTCTGACATGATGTTAACACAATTACAAGCATCACAATATATAGAGATAGGAAAGAGGCATGTTGAAAAATTTTTACTTTTTTTTTTTCCCTAGAGGAATCAGACTGGTTTCTCTTCCTGGCTTTGCTAAAACTGTCTTTGGAAATTGCCATGAAACAAAACCGTCTTTGATTTATTTGCAAAGGAAATAAGCATCCAGAAAAACCTTCCTAGCCAAAAGAGTAAGTCATTCTATTACTTGCTTCAAGCATGTCCAACTGCAGATCTTGGATATACTTAAGAATTACAAAGAAGAGAATAAATGCGTTTAGTGCATTCTCCTGCCCTGTCCATGAACACTGCCTCTGTGTTGTGGCAAGCACTTCTTACTTTTACAATTGCCTTGTATGGCTGTGTGAAGCTAAAGTGCAGCCCTGGCACAGATCTGCCAGTTCCTATTACGATTGCTGTCCTCTCCAACAAAGGAAGATCTGTGGCATGCGTCCCTGTGGCAGCCCTGGGATGCTGAGATGTCCCACTGGCAGAAAGCAGCTGCATCACTACAGAGCATTTCGTCTGATGAGTCTGCTCAGTTTTATGCATGAATAAAATCAAACATGTCAGATTAAAGTCCCTTAGTTGCTATTTCATATTGAAAGCTAAACATTGCAGTATTGATGAACGTTTGTTTCTTTCTTCAAAAAGCACCAAGCTGTCTTTATTCTCATCTATTTCTCAAAAAAATTTCTGTCAGCAGTGATGATAAGACATGACATAATGAAAATTGTGAAGGTAAGTCTCTACTTCAGCATGATAAGAAGACTTGCCAGATACTGTCATACAGCAGTGCTCTTACAGATACTATTTTATTGTGTTCCTCAACTTTTTAGTTGCATTTGAACCATGTTGCTGCTGCATAGAAACTAAGATTTTTATGAACAAACTGCAGTGACAAGCAGGACAATGGTAATTTGTACTGGCAAATGCTGTTTGAAACACCACCCCATCACCATATTATTATATATGCTTCTGCAGACATCCCTCTCCCCATCTTGCACACTGGTCTTTATCCTTTCTCTGTACACACACCTTCTCCAAAACCACTGTTCTGATGTAAATATTCTGCAGACAGGATCCTTGAAAATCCCAGGCCCCACATTAATAAACTGATTTACAACAATACTCTATAAGCAGTGCTTAATTAAATTTTTAGATGTAGTTTTGTTTCTTTCATGGGTAATGAGTTTCATGAATTATCAAATGGAAGAGGCATTCAAACTGTTAACCTTATTTTGATAAAATTTGGTTTATAAATTAGTCAAAATATTAAAAACTCTATGTTTTTTATGCATTCAAAACAAACAACAAAGTTTTAAAGCAAAAAATATCCCCAAAACTCACTAAATTTAAGTTGTTCAATTGACTACAATAACTGGATCAACTTATTTGCACTTTTTGATTAATTATAAATGCAAGTCTAGTAAGCAGTAATGTACCTCTATAAGAAATATTTGTATTCAGCACCTGACAATACAAGACCAAGTATAATATAGCCCTGCCTTAAGGTCTAGTTTCAATTCTCTAAGTTTTGCATACTTTTCATGGTTTTCCTAAAAATTCTTTGAAGGAGATTTTCATTTTCTCATGCTTTGTGATCTCCTTGCCTTCCCTAGAAAGGTTCAACAAAATTATTTTGGAATTACCACCTTAAAATTTGCAAAGGTTTTAACAGTTTTCTTTTAAACGTGAATGAGCATAAAACCTTTGAAAGACAATAAGCAGTTTACAGAATACCTTTCTGTAGATTTAGAATTTACCTGCTATGCTATTGAATGAATCTTCATGATTTGCAAATGCCAGGAGGTTTCTACTTTCAATGCACAGTCATTCTTCTCAGCAATCAGACACAATAATAAACAGCATATTTTCATCGCTCTGTCAATGCATTCTGCAAGGGAAGTGAAGCTTAATATTCCTGTTTTAAACAGAATGAAACTGAAAAAAACTCATTGGGGAACAGAGTTGCCCAGATCATCACCCTGGAGGGTGGACCCCAGAAAAGCAGGCCATATCTGAACACTTCATGGCACAGGTGTTTCCCAGAACTCTGGATACCTCACTATGTTCCTCCAACACTGAGGGATCTCATCAATGTGTTATGCTTACATGATGCTTGGAGTTTTGCAAGAACGTCCTTCAATTTACCTGCATGACAGTAATACACTTGGGTTCATAGAATGCAGCACCCCTGCAGCCTCAGTTTATTTTTAGACAACACAGAGAGTGTATGTGTAAGTTAATAATTTTCAAAAAGCAGTTTTTGGTTATTGCTTCTTTTAAATAAGTCATGTTCAGGACGCCTTCAAAGAAAATTTATTAGACCTAAAGGCAAAGTACCTCATCTATTCAATGCAGACATGTCTCTGGCAAACTATCACACCCAGATTAGAATTCCCAGCAAGAGAGATCTGTTCTACCCATCTCTGTTCTCAGTGCATGCACACATCACCTGATGCAGATTTCACTGCACAGCACTATAAATCAAAGAAGACAGTGGGTGTTCTAGGACAGGAAGAGATGTTTTGAGTGAACACCTCTTCCTGACTGAAGGGTGGTGAGCAATCAGAACTTTGTCTAGAAGAACAATTTTGCTCATTCAAATAAATGCACCCTCCAGGCTATTGTAAGTTCTGCCAGGAACTGATTCATCCATCGACAGGCTTTTGAATCTGGGTAATGAAATTGCAATGAAAAGAGAGAAGCCTCAGTGTTTTTCAAAAAAATAGAGGGCATTTTTCCAGGTTTTTCCTTCTCCCATTCTCTTTTTGCAAAAGAGCATTACGCCATGGAGCCACTATCAAACTTCTTAATAGCATTAGACAGATGTCTCCAGACAGGAATGTTTTTTCTTCTTTTAATCATAAAGCATATTTTTTTTTAATTAAATGCATTCCTGAGATAGACATAGTGCTTCAGGTAAAAGCTTAAAAAACGGGATACCCTGCTCCAGAATTTGATAGTACTGAAAACAATTTTGAAAATTTCAATAATTTATTTAGGTCCAAACATGAACCCGTAAAATTAAAATCAGTAAATCGTACAAAAATTATTGCTGGAGTCAGACCATTGCTGACTTCTATGAAGAAAGCATGTACACAAAGATATGCTTTGTCCAAAATAAGTGAATACACATTATCAAATAAAGAATGGTATCCCTTTCACATCTAGAAGAGAACCAAAGGACTGATAACTGTTTTTAAAATCTTTGTTCTGTATAAAACAAATGTTGCATTGACCCTGATGGAAAAATCTTATTATCCTCAAAGCTAAGGAAAGAAGAGCAACTTTATAAAACTTGTAGAGAGGGTACAACATGCAGGTATTTCGTCATCATGAGGACAATGATTCATTTGAAACACAAATTAATTTTTGACTCATGAAAACCAATATGCTTTGCTTTTAATGCTGTAAACTACATTACTCAAAACAATTATATTTTATATTTTGATGGATCTTGTCATCTGACCTTTACAATTGTGGCATGTGGAGAGAGTTAGGAAGTGTTATGTGCATATTGAGACTGAAAGGTCTATGAGAGAAGAACCTCCTTATCATTTCTAATAACTATTGTGGTGGGATTCCCTCTCATTATAAGGACATTTTAAGTCACACCAAATATTCAAGCACTACAAACAATCATTGAAAATTGGTCATTATTATATTTACATTACTTGTAAGGGAAGTTGAACTTGAAGAATTAACTCTCTAAAACTTTCAGTGGTTTGATTCTGCCTAAAGAGATTCATTTAAGAGTACATTCACATAAGGATGTGTCCAGGCACACTCAGCATACAAATATTTCAAAGGATGTTTAAATTCCACTGGTCAAATATGTGGAAGTAACTGCTCTGCACGTTTCTCATTTTCACAGCCCAGTGGGAATACCATGATCTGTCTTGGGCAAGTCTCAGCTGATACACAAGCAAATATCAAATATCTATGTGAAGACAATCTGCCAGTTACAGCCTTTTCTAAACACCTTTTAGACATCTCTCACATTTCAAAAGCAGCAGTGGCTAAGCAGCTGGTGGAACAATCTGATGGCCTCTTCATGGACTTTATCAGTTCTCCATGCAATGCTTCAATGGCCACCTGTCCAAGTTTAGATTCCAGAAACACAGAAAAGAAACTGCAGACAGTGTCATAAAGCTTGCAAAACAGGAAAGTTACTTAAGTCACCTATGCACTGGGCAGCTGTAATGACTCACAAATCTTCATTGCTTTGTTTACTGGGAAAATGGATACCTTGGGGAGCTTAAGCCTGGCACACACAGCTTTTGGAAGTAATGAGCCACTGTACAACCTAAGAGGGCTGTTGTTGCTTCTGGAAAAAAGCCTTATGTACACAAACATGCAATTTCAGTGTCCCAGAGTCTAGGACACTCCGATATTTAAAAAAGAGAGCCAGAGAACCTCTTCATTCATTCTCCAAGCTCTAGGAAAGCAAATTGCAACAGAAGTTTCTCTGTAAAGTGACTAATAGAAAGAGTGTCTGGCATTGCATGAGCATAAGTGTAGAGGATTTGATTGTTATTATGTATTGTCATCACTGACCCATAATATTTAGGTCACCCAGACAGTCCTAGAACTCTCAGAATATTGGTGTTACCTTTCTTTTATTCATATTTCATAGTTAGGGTAAGGCTCTAAACACCTGAAGACATGATATTAAAGTTGTAGAGTCCATAACTTAAGTTGTTCAAAGTAATTTCTTCCTCAGGGAACATTTCTTGAACAATATTTACTCTATTTGTTCACTATGTGTAGTTTCTGAATTTACAGAAATGCTTTTTTAGTTCTTGACAGAACAAGCTATAACCCTGAATTTAAATTCTCAAAAGGAAAATTGTTTGGTGGAACATTCCTGCTCTCCAACTTTATTCCACCAGACAAAGAGTTTTAACAAAACTTTAAAACCTTTCTTGACTTTTCATTCACAGTTCCTTTTCTCTTCCTGAATTTAAAGAACAGAAAGCAAGGGAAAATATTTTATTATAATACTGTATTACTTCAAAATACAGTTTTAATGCTTTGCCCCACATTTACATCCTATTACGATTTTCATAAATGTTTCCTTTCTTTCCTAAAAGAAATAATTGTCAAAAATTACTTTTCCATATATTGTCAAATGATAATTAGAGAGGAGAGCATTTAAACTACATTTTCTGTCATGGGAAGGAACTAGTTGAATGGTATTTAAAGCCCTAATAATGAACTGTCATTTTCATGTAAAGTAGTAGCAATAATACACGTGGGAAGTTAATATTTTTAAATCATACATTATATGTATGATTTTAAATTGTACATTAAAATGCAGAAAATATACATTACACTCCCCAATTAAAAAACCAGAATTATATATTCTTCTTGCAGAGAAGGAACAAAACTTTAAATATTAACTCTTAATTACCTATATATACCTTAAAATTTCTGAGTAAGCTATAGATTTATTTAGTTCAAAATATAAAATACCATTCAACATATCAGGCAAGAACGGATGCCTCTGGGCTTATCCTTTTTGATAAGTCTCTGATTTTGTCTCCTGACACTTCAGGTAGAATCATGCGCCTAATAACTTGTTTCAAAAAGCTCTCTATGGATTTCAATTAATCTAAGTATATTAATTGCCAATCTGTTCATTCCCTCTAAGAAAAAAACAAAACTATTCTACATCATTGCCATGACTATGGATCTCAACCCATCAGTGATCTCATTTTTAACAGGAATCACGTTCCAGCCATGGCAGGCTACCTGACAGCTGTGAAATTTTGCAGCTGCATAGTGATGACTTCCCAGTCTTAGCCAAAGCAAAGGATAAATCACCACAAGTGAAAGAGAAGGTGAGACACCTTGTTCAGGACCACAAAAGAAAGACATGGAGAGTGGATGAAAACTGGACTAACCAACACTATTTGAGCAGAAAGAATAGAAGTCAGAGATATGAATTCACCACACTATTTGTTGGCAGAGGTGATGCATGGTGCTGAGAGCATTAGTCCTTTTTTCTCAGGAAGTAAGGAAGGGAAATGCATCCTACTATAGTACTGCTATTTGCAGTCAGAGGTGTGAATTTTTGTGCCTAACACCTTGCAAGTTGTGTTTTTAAAAAAAGAAAGGAATAAGTTTCTGGCCAGATAAGACTGTTGTATTGTATCAGGCAGGGTAATTTTATAAACTGTTTTAAATGGGCACATTTATCTTTTTTGATATTAAAATAACAGCACTAGCAAACAAAGGGATTCTTCCTCCTCCCTCCTGTAACAGTTGAAGGACACCTGGTAGTAATATACAGAAATGAAATATTGTGCACATGTTTTTACCCTGTCTCTGGTTAGGGAACTGTTGCATTTTTCTTAGCATGACTGTGGGGAGATAAAAGATGTTTGTGATTTTAGGATATTACATACCAATTATTCAGACACTATAAATGAAAATATTCATCTGAGTGTATTATACAGGTTATGGATGCCACAGAAATTATGTAACCATTTAGATAAGTAGTGGAAACAGACTGATTGCATCAGAAGAATGACATTTTTAAATATGCTCATATCTTACATTTTTACCATGGACTGCTGACAACTCTGCAATGATCACTGAAAGAGAATGCCTCTTTCAAACATATCCAAACATATTTAGTTCAAATATCATGACTTACACGTACTCTCAGGTAGGTTGACAAGTGCAGCAGCTAACTGAACAGCTCAAATGTTTCCAGCACAGGATGGAAACAACAGTAACTACAGGAGGCCTACAGAGCGGGATGAGGGTGAGTGGAGAGGGGTTCAGAAAGACCAAAGAGCAGTACAGCCCACCTTAGGCTCTAACAGAAAGGGTGCAATACTCGTGATGGGGATTCTGTGATGTCATGACTCAATGATTAACTAAGTAATTTCCCCACCCACCATTCCACAACCCTCAGTAACCAGCACTGCAATTACATCCACTCCTGATCATATTCCCCAATAACCTGTATGAGGAATGAAAAATGTCATAGCATTTGGAAAGGTCTGCACCTGTGTCTACTAGAGGTTTCTAAAATGTTTCCTTTGCCTTCCTATAAGCATCTAGTTACCATCTATAGAGAAGCACTATAATTTCTAGTCTTAAATTCTCTTTCTTCCATATCCTGTACGGATGAAATGAAAATGGAAGGAAATCCATAATCTTAGGACAGAAAGGGTTTTCTTGGCTTGTTTTTTTTCCCACTGTCTTGTATTCAGAGAGACACTGCCACAGTGCTTTTAAATAATTTGTTTCTAGTTGCTCATTTGAAAACTGAGTCTTTGTTGCCTAGAAAAAACATCCTGGGATACTGGCTTCCGTATATTTACTTCATGAGCTAACACTTCATCCTCTCTTTCACATTTGTGCCTTAACACAAAACATGTACAGCACTCACAACAAAATTACTGTCATGAAGAACTTTTCAGACTTTTGGCAGGAAGCTCAAGGACAGGGATATGGAACTTGGGAGGGTAGTTTTACACTCTACAGAAATGAAATGCAGAAAGCTGCCCTGTGGAAAAGGCCCTGGGGGTGCTGGGGACAGCAGCTGGACATGAGCCAGGGTGTGCCCAGGTGGCCAAGAAGCCAATGGCATCCTGGCCTGGATCAGCAATGGTGTGGGCAGCAGGGCCAGGGCAGGGATTGTCCCCCTGTGCTGGGCACTGCTGAGGCCACACCTCGAGTGCTGTGTGCAGCTCTGGGCCCTCCCTGCAGGAGAGACCCTGAGGGGCTGGAGAGAGTCCAGAGAAGGGCCAGGAGCTGGGGCAGGGGCTGGAGCACAGGAACTGTCAGGAGCAGCTGAGGCAGCTGGGGGGGTTCATCCTGGGAAAAGGAGGATCAATGGGGAACTTACTAGTTTCTACAACTGCCTGAAAGAAGACTGTGCCCAGGTCAGGGGTCAATCTCTTCTTCCAGGCAACAAGCAATAGAACAAGAAGACATGGCCTCAAGATGGTCCACTGGAATATTTAGATTGGACATGAGGAATAAATTCTTCACAAAAAGATTGCTTAATATTAAAATGGTCTGCTCGTGGAGGTGATAAAGTCACTGTCCCTGGAGGTGTTTCAGTAAAGGGTGGATGTGCCATGGTCTATTTTACATGATGCCTATGATGATAGGTTAGACTTGATGATCTTAACAGGTCTTTTCAAACCTAAATGATTCTGTGAAGTTCTCCTAAAAGTTGACTGAAAGTCAGCCTATATTCCAGGTAAGAACAAAAGAAAATTCCAGTTACAGGTATTTTTGGTGAAAATTGCAGAACTGTTTAGGCTGGGAAAATTCTGTGAGATTATTTGTCCAACCTTTGACTGATCACTACCTCAACAATTAGACCGCAGCACAAAGTGCCACACCCAGTTGTTTCTTGGGCATTCCCAGGGATGGTGAGTCCACCACTTCTGTGAGCAATCCATTCCAAAGTTTAACAACTCTTTCCATGAAGAAATTCTTCCTGATGTCCAGCCTGAATCATCCCTGGAACAGCCTGGGGCTTCGTGCTCTTGTCCTGTCGTTTTCAGCTGGGAGGCAGCTTTTAAAAACTCAGCTGACAGACCGAAGTAGAAATGTTTTTAAACAAACTCTGTCCATTTTTATATATAGTATCTCTGCATCTTAAACCCTCTTCCTAAGCTGTTCTAACAAAGAATGAATACTGATGCAACTTCAGCAGATCAGGCTACAAGATAAGAGTGCTCTTGGAGATGCTGACCTTTTCAGAGAGCCAGTCAGCCAGAAGATGAGGAGTTATGTACCTCATTCACATCTGCAGTGTTAATGTGATTTTCATATACCAGCCTGTATTAGAGAAAGATGCAAAACAACAATGCCTCTTAGCAACTGTAATTTGAGCCTGACTACAAAGAAATCCATCCCCAGTTTAGAGCAATCTCTCTTGGTTTTGTAGTGGGCCGTGCCATAAAATGCAATAAATTTGGGCTGTGTTTTTTGATCCATTTTTTGAAGACTTTTTGTTCAATTTTTTGACAGATGGCACCAACCATTTAAAATATGTGCATAAATCAAACAAATGTGTATGTATATATATACACACACACACATAGACACACATATAAATTTTAGCACAATATTTGCAAGATAAAAACAATGATGAAATGCTTAGTTGTACCTTTTTTTATTGACACAGTCTTCCTGTTCCTATGACTAGTTTCCTCTAAGGAAAATGTGACACGTTGGATGATTTCCCATTTTCCGTTCAGACAGGAAGTATACAGGCCAACCAGCACTGCATTTTCTGCTAATCTTTAGGTCACTGAAGAACACCTGCAGCCTAACTTCTAGCTTGTTCTGGTACTCAAGGTCTCTATCAAAACACATTGTTCAAAAAAGGAAAAAGTTGACATTACACCACCTGGGAATACAGGGAAAATGCTAATTTTTATGTAGCAGCACAAAAGAATCACACAGAGCAGAAGAGAACCACCGAAACACAGAATCACAGAATGGTTTGGGTTGGAAGGGAATTCTAAACATCATCTAGTTCAACCCCCTTGAAATGAGCAGGGACATCTTCAACTAGATGAGGTTGCTCAGAACCCCAAGCAGTCAGACCTTGAACTTTTCCAGGCACGTGGCGTAGAATAACAAAAGAAGACTGTTTGTCCTTCCTAAACCAGGAAGACAAAAAGTCTTAAAAAAATTTGGGACATTACATTGTGCTTTTATTATAGTCACATCAACAGACATACTACTGCTGCAATCTGGAAGAAGAAAGGAGGAAGGAACAAAATTTCCCTCTCACTTTTTTTTTCATCACTGGGTTGTGTAGAGTTGCACATATTAAAACAAAATATCTCATTAGCTTTCTGATATAATGAGATGCTGTTGATATGATGAAACTGGAAACAAATTCAGAGAAAAAAAACAGGTATGTAAGAATTCCCAGAACACCTCCACAAATAATTCTTCACCACAAAGGATGAAATATTCTCTGTTTAAACACTCTGGTAGATGTAGGATAGTGGAGATACCAGTAACATAAAAGATCACATGTTGATATTACACATTGCAAAGCAGTTGACCACATTCCAAAGCAGGAATGTGTCAGGACCACACATTCACTTTACTTCAACAGAATTTCATACTTGTTGAATGTCATGCTTTTTCCTTATGCTTTGCCAATACCATAACATCCCACATCAGCCACTGGAGGGTTTTCTGTCATGTTTTACAATCTACAGACAGACAACTTCTTGGAGATTTTGTTCTTGGCCTTCACATCTCATGCTATGAATTCATTACATCGCTGGGGTCTTTATGACAGTCTGAATGAAATTATAAAGGTAATGCAGCACATTATTGTAGTATATTAACACCGGAAAGAAAACTTTCAGAAAATCAAATTTATCATCATGGTTACATTAAAACTAGAAGAAGCAAAAGGCAATCAGCAACTCCAAATACTCCAGAATGTTTTCAAACTTCTAAACAATTAGAGTGCATTATAATCATAGGAGGCTTTAGTTAAGAGCAAAACAATTGCTTGTTGGTTATTACTATTTTTTTCCCTTTTTTATCTTAAAATATCGTGATGTTGATATGACACACAAACATCATTCTACTATTTTTCTACACCTGTATTAAACTACGCATTGCTTATTTTTATCTTCTGTGCTGAAGACATCTTGTTACCCTCAAATATGGGAAGAAAGTAATGGGTAAATTCCATTAGGGGAAGGTGAAAGCCTTTCATCAGAAGTAGTGCAGGCTTGTCTGTTCAGAAAAATACATGAGATGAAAACAGTACTTTCCAAGGAAAAATGGTGTCATTTTTACTATTAGACAGCACAGGAAGGGTGGGAAAAAAATGCCATAGTTATGTTATTTGCATGGGTTTCTGCTCACCAGTCAGCACACGTGCAGAGGCTGACTAGAGAACAATCTGACTGTGGAGAGAGGGAAACTGCAATTCAGCTCAAGGCCTTGCCTTTCAGAGGAAGGTTTCACAATAAATTTAAAGTGTTTCATAAAACTGACACGTCTGAAAATAACTGAGCAAATAAAAAATTGGTATGGTTTGTTCTTACTCCTCCCTCTCTGCCATTAACTCATTGCATGACTCTTGGCCACTCTATAATCTCATACTGCCTCAAGTTAGCTGCTCTGAAATGCAGAGAGAATGTTGGCCTTTTCTGAATGTGTTTCTTCACAGGTACCTATTTTCAGAACAGCCCGTTATTGAAAGAACCAAAGCTCTTTCTAGAGACAAATAAAACCAAACCCCAAAAAACTAACAAACAAAAAATCCAAAGAATCCCAAGGACTTGCAAAGATGTTACATCATACCCATGCAGGTGTAAATTATCAGATCTCTCTGATTCCCACCACAAGCCTTGTCTATGTCTCTCCAGTAACAATAGAGGGAATTTTAATAGCCAGTTTAATGTAGATACCTAATGCAGAGGACAATGGGTCTCATTTGTCAGCAACAGAAATTAAGACTTATTGCTTAAATACTGCATTCCTATGTAATATTTATGTGTCAGTAGTTCTTCTATACAAATACCCTTATTGTACAGGGTACAATAACCAGATCTTAACAGGTAAAATGTCCTCTTTTATTTTCAATCCTCATAGTAGCAAAGGATTAAAAAAAAAAAAAAAAGAAAGAAAGAAAATCTCACAATGATGTCTTTGTTTCAGTCCTGACCTGAGCAGAATTTAGCTTATTTTTACTCATTGTTGTGATCTCATTTGATTTAGGTGCCTGATTTTCACAACTGTGCTCTTTCTCAGAAGTATCTGCTCTGTTACTCTTTGTAACTGTGTTGCATTTCACGACACCTCCTTCTAGGAGACCAGGATACTGCAAGGGGGCATTAGTCATTTTCAAATTCCCAGTGCCCAGAATTGAACACTTGAACACCAAGAGTTGAATTCTTATGGACACACAATTATAAAAGATCCAATATATGTTTCAAAATGTGGGCTTGATCCTGAACTCCTTATTTGAGTGATGCTACCAGTGAAGTCCGTAGAAATTTTGTTTAAATAAAAATGTAGATCCAGGTTTCTAGACTGCAAATCTATATTTAGAAGCAGCAGTATTATGTATATAAATAAATGTAAAAATACATATTCAAGCATGCTGGGTTTAGTTGAGTACAGGGAGATTGTCAGGGCTAGGAGTTAGAATTAATCATGCAGCTCCTGCTGATTCAGTACAAAAGCCCCTCCACCATCACCTACTTCTTTTTCTGACTTGGTGGAGCTGTGGAAAAGGGGACATTTCACTAGTATCAGCTGTTGTTTTACATTTTCCTTTAACTGGCAGGTTAAAACAACAGAAAAAAAGAGAGCAAAGCCTCAAGGGAGCATTGAGAAGTGGAGAGCGCAGGCAAACAGACAGAAAGCAGTATCCTGACAATATCTCACAAGGGAAAAAAACCAAGTCTGCCAGCTGTTCCACAGAAATCTCTATTGTCTAATGTTCTTTTTATATACTTAATTAGCTCAAATGACACGCCTCTTCTACTCAATGCAATAGAGTTATTTTATTTTAATATATTTATATAGTTAAAACTATTGTCTTTTGTGTAGATAGATGCAGCTATTCACCCATTTCACTGAAATGCAACAGATTATTTACCCTGTAAATAGTAACTTTCCCAAATTTTAAGTTTTGGAAGACTGATTTTTAAATCCATGACATCATTTAATTCAGTTCAGTAATTGCCTTTTGTTTGGTCTACAATAAAACACAAAGCTGTAGAGACCACATTGTTAAAAAGTGTGACGTGTTTACTCAAACTTTCCTGCAATACATACAGGACCAGGCATGATTTGTTCAAAGTTTAGTGAGTTTGCAGTCCTGTTGACTCTGACAGAGCAGAAGGACAAATAACATTCGAGTCATGCTTTTTTGAGTGAAGAGTAAGACCTTTGCACTATTGCAGGCAAGCACTGTTTAGTGTCCTGACAGCTTATTTTGCTGTGGAGATGGCATTTTACACTGTGTGGCACAGGACTATCTAAATCTGTACTGTGCATCTAATATTTGAATTGTCCCAGCTTGAGTACACAACCACGAAAGGAACAGTTCTGCATATGCAGCCTATACTTGCCTAATTTCAGATCCTACACTCTGGTGCGTGACTGTTTTTAGAGCGTTTATTTGAAAATATTCCTGAAATTAAATATTCCAGGGTTAGTGTTTGGGGTTTTTTCCTTTAGCCTTCTTCCTGTAGAAGATTAAACGTTTCTTGCCTGTTTCCTCCCCACTCCCACAAAAATAGAAAGTAAATGATTATTTAAAAATGGTTATCCAGCATGACAATTTCTTCAAAGGAAGTGGAAATTAATCAGTGCAAATAGCGCACACCACCTACAATTGAGAAATAAAGACCCATTGATATAGATTCCAGGTAAATTCACTTGGTGCACTGTCTTGTTATGTCTTTGCTAATAAATAAGTCTTACATACTCCCATATGCAATTCTGAGATCATTTATTTGTCCATTTGTATCAGTGACATATTCCAAATATTACCTCTTCAAAAAAGATAGTTGACATTCTCCATAAGAAGTTTTGATTAGTTTTTCTAAACTAAATGCATTTCTCCAGCAAAGGCAGAATACTTAATGTGTTTCTGAACTGTCACTTGGTTTGTATTTATGGTAATGAGGATTTGTCAGTTCTAGTTCTTTGCATTAAATTTAATAATATTCTTTATCCCTTGGACAGGCTTGCTCCTAGTTTACCAAGCTTGTGACATTTTGCTTCGGTAAACTCCAGTGCAGACAGTCTGTTAAGCTGGTACCCAGAGGTTTCATTTCTATGTTGTTAAATAAATTCTAAGCAAAAAAAGAAACCAAATATTTTAAATGATCCACCATTCCAATTAGTAATTTTTATCATTAGTCATATTTTGAAAGTAATAAAACAAGAGTCTTTATGATATTTGGCAAAAATATTCTGTGTTCTTTGAGTCACTTTTTAGTAATGGAGTTTTAATTGGACACCACAGGCATGTGTACTATATTTTTCAATATCTGTCACCCTATAGCTGTTCAGTGTTTTCTTCTGTTGCTGACAACTGTTAGTAGGAAATTACTCAACAGCTTTATGATTGCAAAAAACCTGGAAGAACTAAACACCCTCATTTTTGGAATAGGAGTCCAAAACTGCATTGTCAATGTCATCATCTTCACACAGTACCTTTATATAGTTCATAAGTTCAAATAAGTTTATATT
The DNA here is from genome assembly GCA_013400255.1 of Sitta europaea. NCBI lineage: Eukaryota > Metazoa > Chordata > Aves > Passeriformes > Sittidae > Sitta > Sitta europaea. The sequence goes on from VXBS01006234.1 coordinate 45,052, forward strand.
TTATTATAAGTTTATAAGTTCAAATAAGCCATAACACTTTTGAAATACTATTTCACTTGCACAAGTAGCGTGATTTCCATTTTGCACACTGCCCTACCAGATTTCACTATTTTATTGCAGTGTAATGCACTAGGCTGAAGAATAGAGATCCTTGTTAAAGGCAGCAAAAGAAACTGAAGAATCTCCTGTGAGAATTTCAAATACATTGTTGCAAGACAATACACACTGAAATATTTGGGAGTTTTTTGGTTGCTTTTTTTTCCCAGAAAATTAAATTAAATACCCCTTTACTTAAAAAAAAAAAAAAAAAAAAAAAAAAAAAAAAAAAAAAAAAAAAAAAAAAAAAAAAAAAGAGAGAAATTACTTAGTGGAGCAATTACTGGAAATATCTCAACTTAAGAGGAAAGAATAATGAGAATAATATATGTAGACACCAAAAGACTTCAAAATTTCTGGGCTAATAATTGGATAATTGTATCACTTGGAAGTTTATTACTGCCCCTCTGCACCCAACTTTTATGGGAATTCCTGAAGGTACACTGAAACTTTTCCATCTCTTATGTTCCAGACTTGATTTTAAAAGTGTGAAAGTAACAGAATTCCCTACCTCTTATGGAAAAGAACTTAAGCAAAACAGATTTCAGCATTGCTATGAAGGTCTGGAGGCAAACTATTACTTAGATACTGCTAATTTTATCTGCTATAACTTGAGGGCTACCTTCTGAAACAGGTAACAAATGTGTGTACCTGTACATCCAAAAATAAAATCTTGTGCTGGATTCTATGGGCTGTGACCGGAAGATCTTAAAAGTTTTTGAAAGCTAAAGCAGCACAGTAAAAGCAAAAGTCTTTTTTTTTTTGCTCGGCAAAAAGACTGCAAATGTTTAAAAGACTGTACAACAAGGCGAAAGTTTCTGAAACAGATTTTGGATTAATTCCAGTGTTACTTAATAAATGGCAATTTTTATGCACATACAGCATTCATGAAACTCTTTGTCCCCTCTCTTTCTGCAGGCCCTACTCCACACCAAAAGGCAGAGTGAGGGGGAGGAAGTTCTATGTTCTCTCTAGGCTAGGAGCATGCAGTGTACTGCCTATTTTCCCTTCATCTCTACAAAGCCCAAAGCCTTTGCCAAGAACGCTGATGAGTCACATTGTCCTGGTGCGGGGCCAAGCCCCCTGCCACATCTGCCCCGTTAGGATGTTGACTGTTTACACAAGGTTGGTGTGGCCTGCTTACTGTCTTCGCTCAATATAATGCATTTGGGAAAAAAAAAAAAAAACCAACAGATTGTAGTTAATGACAAAGATCTGACTAACTGTAGTTAATGACAAAATTCATCTGCAGCATCTGACTTCCAGGCTTTGGATGAGAGAGAGGAAACAGGGTATATATCTTAAAGTAGTATCAACAGTAAACCACCAAATGTTTTAGTTTTCTTTAGGCGATGGAGAGGTAAATCATGTGTAATAATCACTGAGAATTTGCTGAAGGGAACAAAAAGGTCTGCCCTGGCACACAACCTGCCTGCTAACTTGTATATTTTGCTGTTCCTCGCCAAGTGTTCTGCTTGTGCAACCCCTCCAAGTTTCCCCTACGTCACTCCTGCAACCTGTTTCCTGGTCACTTTGGCCTCTGCAGGAAGTTGGCAAACCTCTTCATGTGGATGCTTATGTGTCATAACAAATTGTCCCCTCCCATCCATCCGCCCACCCACCCATTTAATAAATTCGCAGGATTTCCTCCACAGGGAATAGACAGCAAATAAATTACATGTGGCAACAATCTCCACATTTCTGTGACTTAGACACTTTCCCCTACAATCACAATGTGACAACCTGCTCACACATAATGCTGTTTTTGCAGGAAAAACACAGCTCACAAAAATCATCTTCCCCAGTTACTACCCCTTGAGCAAATATCATCTTTCCCAGTCATTCTCCCTTGACCACGTGGGGATTGGTCCTATGGATACAACAGTGGATGCCAAATGAATACATTCTCTCTTTACCTCTGATTTCTAATAAACATCCCAGTTTATAGACTGTAAACAGGCAGACACAGAACAATTTTCCTTCCTTCATATTTCTCACCCAGGCTCCAGAGTCCACATCTAAAGCAAGAATATATTGATTTCAGTGGACTTTTAACTTAAGAAATGGGTGAAAATTTCGAGATTTATGCTTGTACAGAAGAAAGGTTACTTAACATGGGACTAATTTGACTATTTTTAGTAATCTACATTTTAGTCAGTAGTTTTACTGATGGGTATTGGTAATCAATGAAGAAATCAAGAATTATGGCACTTTAGTGACTTCATCCTAAATTAGAGAAAATATATTATTACATGTATAAACTTGTCTCCACTAGCTATAAAAAGTCTGGATAATCTGCAGGTCTCTACAGTGCAGGCAAGATTCTTGTGTCTCATGGCCTACATATAAATGGTTAAACAAATACTAAACAAAGAGACAGGATACAGCAATTCAGAGCATATGACTCTTGATTTAATGCTTAGATTTGAGAGCAGCCACTGAAAAGATTCATTAATAGCAGCGCAGCACTTGACCCACTGCCAAGGAAGAGTGGGTGGTCTCTGTCACCGAAAAATCTTTTGAGAGAGTTCATTCAGTCACTGAGAAGTTGAGCAAAACCCACACAGACTAATGCATTACTGGTGTATTTTAGGCAGACCTTGCAGATCTGTTGCTGCTAGTGAGAAGGGTCACAAACAGGCCACTCTTTGGGCACTATTCCAACGACTATGATTTCTGCATATCTCTACATGCTGAAAGTTATATTCATGCAAATGTGATTTTTACAGTTTTGTAAAATCTGCCTCTTTGGTTTTTTTGCATTTTATATGATTATAAATATATTTTTGTTGCTCCTATGTCTAAATTCAGTAATGCAGGAAGTTAATTTATAATCTGAAATTGTACTTGCAGTTCTTCACTGGAAAAATGGAAGTGAAGATAAAGAATCCAGGTCCAGATATCAGATTTTTATTTGACTACCATCCAAAGTGGTTCTGGAGTATGAATATATAAATCCCTCCTAAACACCATTTTCGAAGAAGAAAACATTCCAAAATGGGTCTTTATAAAGTTTTGTAACTAGAGTTTTTCCAACATAGAGATAAATAATTTATTATTTAATCATTAACTATTTGATTATCTGGCAACAAACTCCTTAAATAAAATGTTCTAGACCAAAAATACAAGATGCAAACAGAAAAACAGGCAGGAGATTTATTAGTCTATAAACAATTTGTATAAAGTAACCCTGGTATCAAATACATTCTGCTTTAAATTACTTAGTTCTCTGGATTAGAATAGAAAGTAGAAGGATATGTGATGAGGGGAACATCTTGGAATAAAAGGTGAGTGAAAGTAGAAGACTCAGAAGAGTCTTCTACAGTGGGAAAGTGGAAAAATGAGAATTAGAGATGGACAGAGTCAAAAACATTCAAACATTAATCAATAACTAAACTAAATCAGTCCTGTCACCAGTGAAGAGGAGATGTTGGAACTCCAAACAACCGTATCAACCCTGGTGATATAATTTACTGAAAATTACTGTTTAAGCTCAAATAACAAATTGTTCAAAAACATACTTTGTTTCAGATGCATCTGAAGCAAATTTCAAGGTAAAGAAAGTGTAAAAGATACTACCTATGTATTGACCAACACTTATGGTCCTATTAAATCTGATTAAGCAGTCTCCTTGTGGAAGAGACAGGAGCAAGTGCGAATTTTACCTTCCAGAAAACACACAATAGTGAGCTCTGGAATCGAGATGCAAATATTACTCTCACAGACTTCTTAGTAACTGAGCATTGCATCACAAATGTTAGACTAAATTGCTTGTTCAGGGTGTGCATCAGTCCAGGATTTCAAACACAGATCTGTCTAGTGAGTAAATCATCATGGAGAGTCTCACGGGAGGAAAGCACATCTTCAATTCTTCAAAAATCCAGCCTCCTGCCAAGTCTGTCTTAGTGCTCTTGGCTATCTCAGTGAGTAGAAGGGATCCTGTTGGGAGAGATATGGAAGAAATACAACTCACAGAGGACCAATTTTAAGAACTACAGAAGACGGTAGTATAAAGGGTAAGAGTGATTCGACCATTTGGAAAAGTTGTGCTGGTAGTCACTTTCGGGGAAGAATACTAAGACCATAGAATAACCTTGAAAGAAATTATCTACCAGAAGGAGAAGAAAAAACAAGGTAGATATATGTAAAACCAGGGAAAATGAGAAAAAGCCTTGCTTCACCTGCAATTTGACACCATGGAGGAAGTGGATTTAATTTGTCCAAAGTTCTTCAGACCTTTCCCTTTTCAAACAGTCATATATTTAATAGAATTTTTTATTGTTTTTTCTTCTTGGTGGTGTGGTTTAGAGTTTAAAAAAAAAAAAAAGAGAATTTCAGTTACTTCATTCACATTTTTCAGAATTTTATAGTCCCAGACTCTTAGGATAAAAATCCGTTTTAAAAAGAAACAGTAAACACATCTCAGACTGTAGATTTCTTCAATATACCAGATCTCATATTTAGCGACTGTCTTAGTGTGTTGCAAGACTTTGCTTCCCATGTACCCATCATATTTCCAGAACAGTTGGAACCCTAATAATTACTTATTTCTGCTCTATTATATAATTTTTCAACCCCACTATCATAAAGTTAACTTTCTCTAAGTGCTGGATAATCTGATTGAGCATTAACTCAAATCCAACCTCAGAGTTTCATACGAAACTCATTAGTCAGCTAAACTGCTGTAATCTCAGAGCAGCATTATTAAATTCCGTGGTGTTTCTCTAGTAGTAGTTCATGAGGAGGGTCTCATCTGGCATGAAATATCTGGACATTGCTCCTCATCTTGTCTAACCTGTTCTTTACTGCTGCATCTTAGCTTTGGGGCATTGCAAGCTGTTTTAAATTATTGTCACTGTAGCTCTTAAATAAGAGGACCAGTAGCGTTTTGTGTGACAGGAGAAAAGGACAAAAAAAGGAAGAGGGAAACCTTGACAGCAAGGTGCTCTCAAGAGGAAGGAGGAAGTTTGTGCCAAGAATAACATGCTGGTTAGAAGGCCAAGGGCATCAGTGGAGTTTCCAGGATATCTGAAAGAGAAAAGTCTCCACACTCAAGTGCAGCTGTACCATCAAACATAGGTTTTTTTTTTTCTTTTCTGGGTGGAAGTCTTTCTATCTCACATCCCCCACTTTGATTGCAATGCCAACAAATGCTCAATTAAATTCAACAGTTTGCCTCTGAGGGGCTCTCAAAGATGAAAACATTTACATCTGAAACCAAAGAATAGTAACATTGTTACTAGGATAACATTTTCTTGGAATTGCGTGTCCAAATCCTGTTTTCTATGGTGCTGCATATCCCTGGGCTATACACTTTGCACAAAACTATTTCTTTACAGAGTTGTTTATTTGCTTGTTATTTGTTTGATTGATTGTTTCCTTAAACAAGATCAATGTATGTAAAAGGAGACAAAATAAATGTAAGTGTTTCCTGAGAGAGGTGCAACTTTTTAGAATTTTTACTTGCTTTTAGATGGGAACATCTGCCTTGGACTCATTTTAGTCTTATGAAGGTTGTCACCCTTCCGAAAGGAATTCCTGTTTCCCTTCCTTTCACACACATATGCACTGCTTATCAGGGCATCTAGAGGAACACACAGATCTATGAGATTAAGAAAAAAAAAATGGCCTGTCACTCATCATATCCCTCAGATTCAACAGAAAGGAAATTCATTTTAGTGAGCATTGAAACCAAACAATAGCAAGTCTGCAGCTGTTTCAGGGGTCTGATGTCAACAATGTTAAACACATTTTTATCTCATTTGAGATTTATTGAAAAAAGCAAAGTGCTTGATAAACAGCGGCTGACAAAAACCAAAATAGATTATCTCAGCAAGTAAAATAGGATAAGAGGAGAATTGTGCCACATATACTTTGTTGCCTATTAAATAAATCCACTTATTATAAAATACTAGCTAGCTGAAAAATTATTTCTGTTAAGATTTACCCATAAAATTACATTTCCTGGTCCATTAATTAGAATTATAAGTTTAACTTTGATGAAAATACCATTTTTTGAGATCTGTTGCCTTTAAACGTTAGAATTTAGAGTAGTTTCATCAGTGTTTATTAATCCACCTCCTTGGCTAACAAACAAATCTCCCCCTCTCAGAGTGACAATGTTCAAAAAAGAAAAAAACAACTGCTTTGTTGCTTTCAGAAGAAGCTTTTTCTTTGAAGCTTTCAGAGATGACAGAGTAAAGGATTAGTTATAAAATATAATAAATATATTTTGTTATAAATTTTGCTTGCTTTGTAAGAGGCAGTACTATCCAATTGCTTTTTCTATTCTCTACATGGGATCTTCCTGTTTTCTTTAGCTCCCACACTACTCTTTTTTATCTTCTATAAAAAATCCAGATGGCCAAGACTTAGGACAGCCCATGCCTGATGACTAATGCCTAATGCAGAGGATGTTACGTTGCCTGAAGAATAGGCAATGAGTAAACAATCAAAAGATTGTTTATACAGTCCGCAAAAAAAAAAAAAAAAAAAAAA
>VXBS01006234.1:51704-105948 GCA_013400255.1 Sitta europaea
AAACTTCTGAAAATTACTTTCTCAGCATCCAAATCCCACCCTCCCATTCACAACATTCTCTAACCCTGTGAGGATCTTTCAATGCTCTCCAATATTCTTTAAGTGCAAAATGCTTCAGGGCTACAAAATGCATCCAACCCCCACTTCTTCCCTCCCCACCAAAAAAACAAACCTTGAATGCTCATCAGCATAAAGAGATTTTCATGAAAATGTGCACTATTGGACAGCTTATTTAAATATGAGAATGGTCAGCCACTGGTTAAACTCAGCCCACCTGGTAGCACTGCAGGAGTCCTTAGACATAGAGATGAATGAGTCTGCTGTGTCATCTCCAGTCAAGGGACCAGGAATCAGGGCAGAAAGGTGGGCTTCACATGAAAGATTGTCAGGGATTAAAGACTGGTGAATTTTGTGAGTTAAATCTTCCCATGGAAGGGAGTGGGAGGGAGGAGAAACTTGCTTCCTCTAAAGGATCAAAGCAGAAAAGCAAATCCAAACTCATGAACAAAATGCTGCTGCATCATCTTAGGGTAAATCTGTGTTAATAAATTAAATTTCACCAAAGAACATTTCTGACCCCAATGCACACTATCAATGAAAGGAGTTTGTGACATGGTTTTGGCTGAAATGAAATATTCTCTGAAATACGACCATACAGGCTGGCTGTTTTTGGTATCTGCAGTGTGTACATCCAGAAGAAAGTCCATACAAAGGTGACTAATATCTCATGAAGAAATATCTTAAGGTACATAAAGAACACCAGAGAAATAGGTATTACACCTACCTATAAATATGGTTGCAATCAAGGAATATTTACATTTCAAAGTGGAAATATAATACCAAGATTTACAGATTAAGTCAGTTTGCAAATTTATGCTCCATTGAATGGTTAACATAGGCAATATGCAGCAGTGTAAGTTGACTATAAGACTGATGTCACATTGGAAACAGTGGGGACTAGCACAAATAATAAAAAAGAAAGAAGAAAAATTATGGCAATTAATATGCCATCTGATGTCTTCCCCTCTGGGAAACCAAGATTAAAAGGCTTATTACATGATTTTTGAGAAATAATATTCCTTTGCAATTAGGTTTCATGTGACACCCCATTTACGGCAGTATATACTTCATAGTGTCTTGAGACTTTTTTTCCTCCAATAACTAGCCCTTGCTCAGGAGGAAGGTATTGGCAGCCAGTCAGGATTCTGCACAAGAACAATATCCCCAAAACAACAGTGGCCACCTGTCACTGTGGAGAGTAACAAATGACATGAACCTCTTTTAGCAAAAATCATCTGACTCCAATTTTATTGAGCTCCAGACCCCCTTTATATACTTTTTTGAACAGGCCACTCTAATTGGTCAGAAGAGTGCCAGAAGTCTTCATTCCGTTGGCCAAAAACTGAATGACAGAGAGAAGGTCCATCCTACAGAAAGGAATCCAAAACATTACACTTGCTACAGCAACAGTAGCTCTGTTTACGTCCAATCTGTGAGAACCAGATCTTCCTAAACCAAAACATCACGAAGAAAACGAGTTCAGAAACCCAGAAGTCTCAGGCCCAGGCGACTCAGACTACAGCCACCCTATGATATTGTGACTTACTGGGAAAGCTCTGGTCTTGGAATCAAAGTGTGGACAAGTGAAAAGAAGTGAAGTGTATCTTTTACCTGAAAGATTAAGGAAACCAGAAGCAATATTTTCTGCCACTGACACAGCTAAGACCTTTTAACTGTTGCACAATTATCTCCAAACTCATGACAATGTGAACTACAGTGATCCCAAGTGTCAATGAGTAACTAAGAGCTTTTGAAAGGAAGAGAAGCATGTTTATGGATTGATTGCATGCTACAATACCAGCAAATGCTATCATACAGATAGCAAACATTCCCTTACTGCTGCCAAATGTGGTCAGTTTTACTGCTGAGGGCACAGAGTGGGAGCCAGAGGATCTCCAGGAGTGACAGTGCATCATAGCCTCGCATCCAATAATGCATATAAGGACATGACTCTCCTTGTTTTACCACTGCAGGACAGAAAAGGGTAGGCTGTGTCCCCACAAATGGGATTTTGGAGAACATAACAGGTCTTTGAGCACAGGTTGCTCCCATTTATCTCTGCATTGTGCTCACCCTGTTTACCTTAAAGGTCACTGCCTCAAAGGTCCAAATTCTTCAGTGCAACTGCAACTGCTTTGCAAAACAAAGCTGTATTTCATACAGTGTATATTAGCTTCTTAAGAATTTTCCTTATGTAGTGCAAAACTCAAATAATCCACAAACATGAAAGCAATAACTTTGCTATTTGAACATTTCACATTATTGGTAGGGGAGCATCTGAGGAAAATGGGTTAAACATCTCCTGCTCTTAGAGATATTTGTTTCTCACAATTTTCTTCAGGAAGCTCCAAAGAGTGCTAAAATCTTGGGCTTGCACAAATTGGATCAAGGAGTGAAGGGTGGGAAAGTGAATTGTTGCCACCATTTTACCAAAGCACGACTTGTGAGTCAGAAGGGTTAAATTCTTGAGTACCAAATCTGCACTATCCAGATCATTCCAGTAGGCTTTCCACTCAGAACTACTTTAGGCAAATACATTTTTCTTTTCAAATGTTTTAACTGGATTTGAGCAGCAACTAAAGAACAACGCTGCTGAGTTAAAAGAGACATTACAATATCATATACTCTTCTGCTGGTGTAGGTTTTTGCATTCATTAGTCATGTTTCTGCTGTGTTTGATTGTGCTATACTATTTTCTTTTATTCTTTTTTCAGCAGCTACGTATACTTACGTCTGATGACAGTTATTGTTTCCACTGTTTTTTTCTAGTGGAGTGTCCAAAAAGACATTTTCCTTTGTTAATCTAATAAAACATAAAAATAAAAATAGAGCACAGAAGGATCTTCCCACTAAAATAATAACATATCCCTGAAAAAGGAGCAGAAGTGAAAATCTACCATCCAGGACTTCCAAAGATGACTCTGGATCAGCAGACACATAATGCACAGAAGATTAATATCTGTATATATCTATTTCTTATTCCAGAAGACAAGAACTAAAGATTTGAGTCATCATGAAAAACACATAATACGTTCTATAAATAGTTTTGTTGGTGCAATATTTGTTAATAAATAACTTTTGCTATCCTGAAATTTAAGTTCTCTATTGGAAGACAACACTCATTTCACAATGAAGATGAAAGGTTTTTCACCATAATGACCTGCAGCTGGAGTCAAGGACTATTCAGGAGTGGAATCTTCTTCTAGGATTCAAGAAAAAGAAAGTTGAGGTCTCTCAGGTCTATAATGTTGTTATTATAATTATTGTCTTTTCCCATCTTCTCTAACAGACAGGCAACATGTGGCAACTATGAACTTTGAAGTCTTAAATCTGGATTTGATGAGGGTGGAGAAGAATGTCAGTGTTGAGAAGACTAGAGTTTCTTTAATTAACCTCAAACTTGACCCTCTTTTGCAGAGGAATTCCTAATACAAGAGAAATACAGATGCTTGTAGCCCCAAAAGCATTAAGAGAGCAAAAAGTGGAAGGGTAAAGGAGCACATGAGCACTACACTGCAATACTCCATGCTCAGAATGCTCTAGAACTGATGGGTTCTTATGCAGCTTACAGAACAATGGCATTCTGTTCCTTGAGGCACTTTTTTTATAAACAAGTCTGACCTTTTAGCACTTTAAACTATTGTTCAGTAATGATACTGAAGGATATTTTCACCATGTTATATTAAATATCAGACTGAAGTGCTTCAGTTGATACTCAGGGCTGTTCAGATAGTACAAGGCACCACTGAAGAGCTAAGGTTTGGTGTCTCTCAAAGCTTCCTACCTACACCCAAAATGCCTAAGTGCCTTTAAATGAAACTTTATCACTTATACTACTGAAATTCAAGACATTAACATATTTACAGGTGGGGACTCATCACGATAAAATAAAATTAATTTCATCTTCCCAAGAGAAACTTAGACAAAATAGAATCCAGATTCAACCTAGTCCCCGAACAATTAAAAAATCTAAATCCTCACAATGGCACAACCCATGAAGAAAGAAAAGAGTACTATTAAAAAAAAAAAAAAGAGAAAAGCATTACAGTGTTTATTAGCTTTGTGGTCTACTGTATCTTTTCCTTTAGTACTTTTTGCAACATTGGGAAATTCAGTGTAATCTCATTTCACAGGTGTCAATTTAATATTAAAATTCAAAGATTCAAAACATATGCAGACCTCAGACCCATATTGTCAGGTTTAAGCATAGGCTTAGTACTAACATCTTACAGTCACACAGTTTAGTCTCCCTCAGGTCAGAAGAGAAACCTGTGTCATTATATAGGTTTCTAAGCTCAGCACTAGATTACTTCTCGGCTCTACTGGGGAACTTGTCTTCTAAGACTCCTTTGAACACCTGAATGTGCTTTTAATCAGATGATGTTATATAATCCCTCTTCATAAAACATCTTACAATCATAGGCAGGTTTCTAAACATAGCTTGTGTGTCCAAATATTTAAATACACTTTTAAGAAGAAGTAATGCAAAGGACACAGAGAGAATAGAATAAAATGTAATAGAATGTAACGTAATGTAATGTAATGTGATGTAAAGTAATGCAATTAGAATAGAATAGAATAGAATAGAATAGAATAGAATAGAATAGAATAGAATAGAATAGAATAGAATAGAATAGAATAGAATAGAATAGAATAGAATAGAATAGAGAATGTGTTAATCAGAAGGGACCTGCAAGGATCATCCAGTTCCTCTTCATGACCACTTCAGGGCTGACCAAAACTATAGCATATTATTAAGCATATTGTCCAAATGCCTCTTTAACATGGACAAGCTGGGGGCAGGAACCACATTTCTAGGAAACCTGTTCCAGTGCCTGACAATCTTCTTAAATTGTGGGGCACAGAGAACTCCAGGTGAGGCTGCACAGGTCTGAATACAGGGGACAATCCCCTCTCTTGTGGCTGGCAGTGCGCAAGGCTCCTGGGATGTCGTTTGCACTCTGGGCTGACAGGGCACAATATGGACTCACCCTGAGCCTGATGTTGACAACTATTCCTCATCATAGTTCCCATAACATTTCCATAGGTAAACTCCTCCATTTCCAAACAACTTTCACTGGTGTCTTGCAAACTGCAGGAAATGAGCAACAGGCATACCGTAACCTCTGGGAATCTTCAGATCAAAACCTCTAATAATCATGACCATTAACATCTTTCAACATAATGCTATTTAATAACAATATCTTTGGGAGATTATCTGAATTAATAGGTCTTAGGGGGAAGATAATGGACCAAACCCAAAAAAGTCCATGATAAGAACTCAAAATCTACATAGGCACTACTGAAAAACTGAAGTACTAAGGAGCCAGTGGCAGTAGCCATATGTACAGAAAGACATAGACAATAAAATAAATATATATGTTTAAATTAAAATAGCATTTTTGTTCCAAAGCAGAGAAAAAGTCAAACAAATAATTTCTTCCTACCCAATTTCCTGTATGAACTCTCTGCACAGATTTTTTTTTTTCCAGTAGACTGAAAATAAAACTGATGTGAATATTCCAGGTGGGCAGCAAGGGGTCAGTTTCCTGTCTTCCAGGCAAAATATTGTGTTTTCCAAATACTTAAAAGATCTCCTCTGGATATTTATATGCTTTATAAAAAAAGGATTTTCAACAGAATATCAAGGGAAATTTCCATTGCATTGTGCTGTACACAGGAGTTCAGAAAGCATTTAAAGTAAAATGGTTTAAAAGTGCACCCAGGAAACAGTGGCAAGGGTGGTGTTTGAAAGGAATTAATTTTGTCCCTGTTGAGTCTGTGCTGTGCGACTGCTTCTAAGAGTCTCTCAGTCCCCAAACTCACCTGGCTGGGGAAAACATTACAGTACAGCTGCCTTACCAAAACACAGTGGGAGTGTCACCCTGTCCTCTCTGCCTTCAGCCATAACCAAGAATGGGGAGCAAACTTAACTTTTCCAGGTCTTTTTCCTCCCCCTTTCCAGAAAGGACAAAATTGCCAGGTTACAACTTATTTCACAGTAGTGAATCAGGCTTCCCAACTCAACACCCAAATGTTTTATTTGCTTCCAGCCAAAATAAAGATCTTTGGAGAAGATAAGGTTTTCTGTGAAAATATCTAATCAATAGCCAAAGAGAAAATAAAGGTTCAACAAATACCAGGAAAAATAGGAAAAAACATGTCATGTTATAAACCCATTATGTGCCAAAAACCTGAGAGGAAAGCAGCAGGTCCTATAGAATTGGAAATAAACCAGAGAAGGTAATTAACACCAACTAGAAAAGCCCCAAAAGTTTCAGAGAATGAGTAGGAAGACTAGATTATTTAGCCTACTAAAGACATGGCAGGTATGAGAAGGGATGTCAACAAAAGGATATAATAGAAATCTAGGAACCAATGGGTAGAAGAGAGAAGGTAAGTAGAACTTGACTGTTCCTTACTTCTTTACAAAAAACATTTGAATGAAATGAAAATGTGAGGTGATAGACTCAAAACAAACAAGATCTTCTTCTTCAGCAATGCCTCTAGGCATAGCACCTTGTAAGTACCACACACTCATGATGGTTTAGAATTAATATAGGCAAATTCCATGAAGAAAAATGATGTCTAGTAGCCTTCACTCACACGATTAATGCTTCTGTTTCCTAGGGGAATTCCTGCTCACAAATTCCTTGAACCTAGAACACTATCCTTGAAAATAGATTTCTTGCAGTTTCCCTGCTGTCATACTATTGCTTGGTACTGGCTAGTGGCCACTTGCAGAGACAAGTTCAGAGAGGAGAGGCACTTTCTTGTATGTTCTATTGAGCTATCACATATTCAGTATTCATGTTTTTCTTTGAGACTGGTACAAACAAATATAGGGTGCTGCAAAACAGTGGAAAAGAGTTATGCTTGTACACTGGTAAGCTCTAGTTTTTCAGCAGTGGCAACATGACTACAGTCTGATTATACACTTGTAAAATATACTGACATTCATTCCATAACTTCCAAAGGGATTCTAATTTATGGATTTATACCATCACACTCAGAAACACCATGTAAGTCAACACTTATGAAATAGATATATGTTGGTATTCAGTTCTCTGGCCCGCAGCCTCTGAAAACTCAGAGGAACAAAGTAAAATGGAAGCTGTCTCAAAAAGGGAAATAAATGGTTGCTGTACCATCTTTCACCTCACTATGTTTTCAGCTCATTACTTAACAACAAACAGTTCAGAAAGTGAACTTTGCTCTGTATTATCACACTGGAGTTTTCCCATGTGCAGCCAAAGCAAGCTCTAGGATCCCAAAGGCTGACTGCATATTGATTTTACAACAGACTGCATGTACTTGAGTGCACCAATGACAGCTTTTACTATCAACACACCTCACTTTCCGACAAAGTTAGAAATATAACCTTATGCACCTTTCAGCTGAAGGATTTCTCCACTTTTGACTGTTTCTGATTAACCAGCTCATCTCCAGATGCTTCTTGCCCCAGATGCTTTCTTCTGAAGTTGCATCTTTATCAGTATCTGATAAATAACAGTTCATTTTAAGATAACTTCTTTTCTTTAAGAAGCAATCTGCTGAGTCACTTATACCCATCCCTCTCAATAAAAAAATAATGGATTACATAGAGCCCTCGACATATTTATGCCTTTGCAATTATACTTTTCATTACATAGTGATAGAGGACAGCAATTTTCTTCTCTGCACTTACTTATCTATAACTGAAAACATTATTTCAGGCTGTAGTAATTATCATTATCATTAAAAAATTCTCACATACTTAAGCCACACAGAGAACTTGTGTCCTCTTTTGTGCCAATAAACTATCCCTTTTGACATGAATTACTGTCACTTCACTGAATGAGACACAAACACATGCCATTTCTGTTCTTCATCTACACAATGCCTATTTGAACCTGGAAGGCAGCTCATGAGAAAAGTGAAGTTCTTTTTATTATTGCAATAAAAGATAAACACAGATCATCAGTCCCTAAACATCAGAAATACAAGCAAAATCCTCAGTAATTTTTACTGCAAAGACAATTTCTTCTGCAATGCTACAAGTAATTCAGCTAATAGATTTTAGCTGTTGCTCATACTTGCTTAATGTCTGTCTGTTTGTCCCAGCTGTATAGTACACTCATGACAGCAGCACAGGGATAATACATATACATTTTTGGAAGCTAAACACACCTCACAACATTTGATGTTTCCAAGACACCACTTGATATGTGGTTAAGTTACAGATTGCTTAGCTGTCCTAAGAATTTCCCTGACCTGTGGCTAACGTTTATCTCTCATTTCCTGCCCTATTCCCCTTATCAGCCCCAGCTCTTGGTAACACTGTTCAGCACTAAAGTCAAGCCTGACTGTGTCACAGCTTAGGAAGTTTGGGACAGCTTCTGCCCCATCCTTGAGGCTGGCTGCTTCCTGCCTTTCCTCTCTCATGTCTGGCGTGTGTTGAATGAATCTCAGTGCTGGTTGTCTAAATGATGTGAGCCTAGAGACAGCTTTACTGCTCAAGACTAAGCCCCTTTTAGTGAGACAAAAGATAGCAGAGAACTCCAAAAGTACCTTAATTTAGTTACTTCAGTTGCACTCAATTTTCTTCCCTGGAAAATGTGTTTACCATTTCACCTCTTCACCATGCATCTTTTGAGATTTTATAGGCTAAAACATTAATTAAATTTTCAGTTAATATGTATTGCCTGCCAGCTGTCCCTGACAATAGATTTGCTTCCCAGCAGGGCTGCTTTGAGTTCTCCTGCACGCCTTTCAAAGCTTCACCCTTGCACTGAACTGTGTTGCAATCAACTAAGGGTAGACTGTCAGTTCATAAACATTCCAGTTTCAAAGCTCCAGAGGCTTTTTGTCTTTATGGAAAGGAACCCAAAGCCAATAAATCAGGAGCTGAATTGGAAGGCATGGCAGAGTGCATGCTCCTTTGGAAGTGGAGTCAGGTACTGGCAACACGGAGGATTTATAGCAGCCTTACCTAGTCAGGCACAGCCTTGCCCTACAAACTTAGCCATGCTGTCTTCTCACACTACATCTGGCATCCTTAGCCAAGACCAGCTCCACAGCCTGCCTGGTGCCTAGACTTTTATCAAGTGACATTTGAATCACTAGACACTGTGTGCGCATGGCAGTTTTACACATTTAAAATCCAGTCTCAGTTGCAGTCTGCACAGGTAGATTGTCTTGTGTCCTGCAGAACTGGTGACTACATACAGGCCCAAGCACACAACTTTCTCTATATGAAATCAAGGATTTGTGGCACACTATATAGAGGCAGAGAATTAGCAGAAGATCCATAACGAGGTGTAGAAGGTACAACATAGGTTCCAGGTTCACTGAATTCTAATTACGAGTATTTTAGGCTGTGATTTTGCACATGTTCAGGTGAGCATGACATCTGAATCCAGTTAGAATTCAATGTAATTAAAAATATTAATTTACATAGGCCTTTTAAAAGAATCCCAGGATCCACAGGCTTGTTTTAACCACCAGCAATTTTTTTCGCCCTGTTTTGACTGATATTTGAATAACAATCTTCCTAGACTCCTCATTCTCATCTAGTAGTTACAGCTCGTGGTTTTTTATTCTACTGGTTTATTATTAATGGTTTTAATGTTAATGGTTTGTTCTGGTGTTCCCCTATGTTTTACCCCAAACTGGTTTATCCCTGAAGGTTGTATCCTCCCCTAAGCTACCCTTTATTGTAATCCCCTCCCTTTATTCTCGTCCCTTCCCTGTCAATCATTGTTACCCTGGCCCTTGTTCTGCCCCTTCCATGTCACTGCTGCCCTGAGCCAGCCCTTTCAGTGTTCTTCCCTGGCATTCCTGGGCATCTCCCTGTCCTCAATGCCTCATTGGGGCATGTGAGCTGTTCTGCCCACCACTTTCTGTCATTGGCCTCAGGCCAGTGGTGTGACCCTCCTCACCCCTCCCCTGATGTTTCCCCGTTGGTTAATGATTTTTACCCACCCCAGAATTGCCACAGTTTTTAAACCTGTGCCCACCAGTGCTCAAGACTCTCCTGACCTCTTCAGCTCCAATAAACCTCTCCTGCTGGAACCTCATACAGAGAGCCTCCTCCTTCTCCTCTACCTGACTCCTGACGTGGCTGGAAGACCCTGCGCTGTAGAGCAAACTGCTCTAAAGGTTCAGCTGTCGGTAATACCCCATACCACAGTGGTTCCCCACACCTGGCACGGCAGTGGTGTGATACGAGCTAGCCTGGGCTCCAGTGGACCTCCTCATAATACAAGAAAACTGTCCAAAACCATAAAACATACAGGTTGCCTTACACACTTACAAATGCAGCAACCCTCATTACTGCAGAAAACCTTACATGTGAAATGCTGTCGAGGAGAAGATTTTTGTTGGGTAGAGGAGCAAGAAACCCAGCAAAAAATCTGTAACCTCTAAAGTGATAATTTTCACAGTGGTGGTATGTGTCTTATTTCTATACAAAATGGCTGGTTTATGTGTCAATCAGATCTTTAGATGGAAAGTCAAACTGTCAGGAAAGGAAAAACTTCACTCACTCTTTGTAGTAGAAGAGATATGGAGGATACAAATAAACAGAGTGGTAGGTAAAAAACTACACAATCATTTCCTCACAGAAATCTCATGAGAATGATGCACACCCATGGATGTGGACCTTAAATTATGGAAACTGATGAGAGGTGCAGTTAACCCACAAATGGCTACACGCATAGTGCAGCTCAGAGTTATTGTTTGTTATAATTGCACAAGTTCCTTTCCTAATTGTTGGGAGCTGTGACAAAGTCTTGTTTACATGCAAATCCTGTTCCTCCCTTATTTTATCTTCCACAGAAATTTCCCATTGTCTCTGTTTTTCTGAATCCTTAAAAGAAGCTTATTTTGTAGGAGTAGGTAGCAACACATTTTTGTCTTTGAGATGCAGTTAATGAGACTAGAAAATTTGCTACCACTCCCATTCTAAAGCGAAATTTGGATATCTCCAACCCAATCTCCTTCAGACCATGCACATGCAAAAGAGACCAAAGCCTTACCTAAGGATTATATTTATACACCTTAAATGCTTGAAGCAGCTTTCATTCCTGAGTCATATCATACAAGTAAAATTTTATAGGCCAATTAGTAAATCAGAGTGTAATATCACTTGGCCACAGCTCCCTCTGGGTAGATAGATAGAAATATCAGCAAATTAGTTTGCATAAAGCTTGGCTACACAATAAATAAGGGAACCTCAAGAGAAGTACCAAGATAAGAAATTCTCTAGGACCACGCTGACAAATTTTGTTTTGAAATTGACTAAAATTGTTTTAAAACAACTTACTTATTTATATAACTTTTTTTTCCTCTGGGTTTTGGTTTGATTTGGTTAATTTGGGGGAGTTGCCTCTGTTTGTTTGTTTGTTTTCTTTGGTGAGGGAGGGAGATGGGATGTTAGCTATAAATAATACCTAGAAAATAATTCCTGCTTATTTTCTCAAGGCAGAAATTTTCTTAGGCACTTCTAAGAACAAGGTAGCTGTGGTATCAGTACCCAGTTTTAGTCTATTAGTTTGCTGAATGTTCACAAAAACATTTGTGCTTAAGTACAAATATATTCAGGGTGACTCAGCTGTGATTTTCCACAGCTCTTATTCAATTTACATGCAAATTTGAAAGCTTCTGTAAATAGTCAATGAGCCCAAGACTGAGGAAGAATAAAGGGGTATGGTTGCATATTAGCCTGAGACCAAAGCCTGAGCATCACGAATTCTGCCCAAGTCACATAATCAGTGGGAGTTGAGCCAGTGGCACTGGTAGCATGTACCTCTTCAAGTAGACAAACATCTAACTGCGTCCCCATACTGGCAAACTTACATAAGCAGGCAAGATGTGATGTTTATTCCAGCAATTTATCCTGACTTTCAAATAGGGTTGAAAATAACTTCCAGAGAAATCAGTTTTGCATACTAGACCCACATATTGTGCTCATTGTAATTAGCACGTTATTTTCTTCTAATGTATTTACATAGCATCTTTTCGGTTGTACCTCTCTGCTGGTGGGCACAGTTTAAAAAAAAAAAAAGGCAGTGACCTCGTTTCTAGTCTTGTGGAAGAAAACTACTAGCTGCCCTAACTATCATCCTTGAACAGGACCCAATCACAAAATACTGAGCATTGTAAATTTCTATAACAAGCAATCTCATCTTTCCAGATTTTGAAGCCATTCATGGACACAGGAAATGTAAACTCCATGTGGGGAAGTCCTATCACATGTTTAATCTACATCCCCCACTATCCTGAAAGAATATTCCTGTATCAAGAGCACATCTGCTCACGGAATAAAGACAAGTCCACAAATTAGTGGTAACATGTGCATATAAGATGTGCATCTTGCAGTCATTCAGTAGCTACAGATGAATGGCATGCATTCAGTGGAGCTGCAAGAAGTCTGCAGCTGAGTATAGCCCTCAGGATCTCAGTGGAACACACTGGAAAAGCCAAGGTCCCTGCCGTTTCTTCAATACTTTCATCTAGCAGTGCTTAATTTTCAGTAAGAAAAGGTGAGATTAAAAAAGAAAAACACGAAAAGAATAAGGAGAAAGAGGCAGAAGGATAAATAATACAGCATATTTACAGCATGCTGTAAACAATCTCCAGATGACACAGGGTTAATTTACTTCTATTTTGTGCAATTTTGGCGAATCCATATCCTCAAGAAAATCTAAAAAATGTGAATCTGAAGAGAGAGAAAAGCTAGATCAGTACAAAACTTAAAAACTGTGTTCAGCTTCCTGCTTCTTGTAGCAGAAGCCACAACTTGGAAAAATTAGCACTTGTTTTCTTGGAAGGCTTCTATTAAGGATGTAAGAAAATTAAGGTAATGTGAAATCTCTATGGGAATTGAAATAAAGAAGGGACAGAACTCACTTGTTAACAAGACTTTGTTACAGTTCACAACAATTATGAAAGGAACTAATAACCCTGAAATTAGCTCAGCTGGTGAGAGCATGGTGCTAAAAAACTCCTAACCCTGTGGGTTCAATCTCTGTATGGGCAATTTACTTATATTTGGATTTGATGATCCTTATGGGTCCATTTCAGCTCCAAATAGTCTGTTATTCTGTAATGCAATAATAACTAATAATAAGTTGCACTATGCATGTGGGTCAGTTTCATTGCACATCTCATTACCCTCAATCCTTGCTTGCTCCGGTGCAGAAGAAACAGAACCCGACACTCTTTTTTCCCACAGCCATGGATCCTTCTTGGGAGAAGTCTGTAAAGGAATTCAACTCATATTCACATCTTTCCTCCTTAGCACATCTCCATTCTGCTTTCAAAACTCTAATTCCAAGGAGTTGGACATTGTCACCACAATTGCTATTGCTGATAATATTGTCAATGTCATCTGCCGCTGTCATTTTGGAAGGAAGCCTCACTTTTCTTGCATTCCATGACATTCCATGATGCAGGGAAGCCTTCAGAACAAACCTGAAAAACAGCACAGTTTTACAGAGAGGATACGAAGGCATATGAGAACATTAGAGAGGATTCCTCCAGCAGAATCCCTTTTTAAAAAAGAGTCATTTTTACAAACTGCATTTTTAGCTGAAAAAATGAAAATAAATGGCAAAAACTCACAACCCTCCCCCAAAACAAACAATTCAAAAAACCAAATAAAACAAACCTTCCATCAAACCCAAAACAAATGCAGAAAACTGAAAGAAGAACTAAAGAATCTGAAATAATTTAGGGAACAGAATATACTGTTCCTTAGCAAAGAATAAAACCAGTCAGGATTCCTCCTCCTTTTATGACAAGTTTCAGGATGAAGGTTTTGATGCAGTACATAGCAGATATTATTTCCAGGCATGAACTGCAAAAAAATTTGGTGGTTGTGGTTTTCTTGTGAAAGACTGAAGTTCATGTTACCTTGAAGTGTGCACAAGGTCTTATTCACCTTTGGTGTAGATCCAAACTCATCCTGATGAAGGGTTTTTGGTATTTGCACTAGGTCTCTCTATGGCATGGCTGAATTGTCTTCCCATGCTGAAAGATGGTGTTTCACTTTTACGTGACTGCTGTTACAGAGATATAAACTCAGGTGGAAGACCAAGCCAATGGAGCTTTGCCCTGGTAAGAGTGCTATGTTTTTGGTTTTTTTTTTTTTCCTTAATTAGAAATCCAGAAGTCTACATTAATCCTCCACTAAGGCATATGACAGTTAAGTATGTGTACATGGCTTCTCAGTTTTGAAAAGTGCTCAGATGGAATAACACAGCCTTTAGTAAAAGTAAATATAGAAGCAGACATAACCCAATTGTCAGAGTACAGGACTTCTTTTGTGTTGGCTATGTCTCAAATCTGTGCTGACCATATTTCAAATTTGCACTTAACATGCTGCATTTAATTTTTAAGAGCAACTTGTTTTATACTGAAGAAGTTTCCAGTTTGGTCATCTGTGTCAGGTAATGTAGTGATCACAACAGAGAGAAATCAAACTCTATTTTGTAGCAGATGTGGCTTTAGCAATCTAAGATGTTACTGACTTAACCAACTTAATTCAGCCAGGCAACAGGAGGTGAATGTTGGCCTTAGATAGGCTTTGTCTCACACTTAATTTCTTTCGTCATCTACTTAATCTTTCAGTAATATACAGGAATGAAGTATGATTGAGAAAATCATGCAACAGCAATTTTGTAAGTGATGAAGACAGAAAAAATCAGTAAGAAATACATTTTGGGCAACAAAGGTGAGAGGTTCCCTAAAGTGTTATCTAAATGTGCATTCTTAGATACCATAAGTGTGTAGTTATTTGGGGTGGAAAGGCACAATGCCTTAACCCAAAGGTGATCATAGTTCTAAGGGCAGGACTGCTTCATGAAGATATTTTGGAGTTAGCAGTCATACAATAAAAAAAATTCTATCCCCAAAATATTAAAAACTAGCTTCTGATAAAAGAGCTACATGCAAACTTCTTGAGCAGATTTTCACCATTTGATATGCTGAATAATATTTTCATAAAACAGTGATCAGGCATCATTAGCTTTCTCTATAAACATATGAAAAATTTCAGTTCTATTCATAATTCCTTGATTTCTCTTCAGGCCAATCACTTTCTGAGCTAGAAGCAAACAACTTATAACAAAAGGCATTTGTGTACTAAATGCCTAGAGCATATGTAATCTTATAAGGTTAAAGCCTTGGCTAACAAATGAACCAACCTGAAAAAGTTCATCAATGTGGTGCACAGGATGAATACCAGCAAACCTTGAGATCACATAAATAAAATTTGATTTGCTATGGGATAATCAGTAGAAATAGTACACATCATGACTTCCCTCCCTCGCTTAGTAAAGCAAGTTTTCAGAAGCCTTAACAAAAGAGATGCCAGTTTTAATATATCTACTAATGCACATTAACTTTGAAACATACCAGTTGAAGTAGAGTGGAGTAACTATGTCAAAAATGAAATTATAGATTCTCTTATAGGACTGATCCTATGCTCCTTTTATCAAGGGATGCTTTTTCACTGGTGTATTGTTTACTGCTAATGTAAACAGTAAGCAATAAATTTGTGATGTAAAGCTCTGAACAAAGAATGTAATCTGCCTGAGTTTTTATTAACCTTCAACTTTACTAGAGTAATTTTTTTTCTTCAAAATGAGATTAGAGAGAAATAAGAACAGTAGGAGTTTTCTAGATTGATGTATTTTATCACAGGTGAGTCCTCCAGTATCCACTGTGAGAGTTCATTCTACTCCCACACATCTCTCCCCGATATGGGGAGGCTTTTTTGCAAAAGTTCTTGTTAGGAAAGAAGGCAGACTGGACTCTTGGTTGTTCTCATTCTTCTGGTTGTTTATTATTTTTTTATCAGCAATTTCAGCATACCAGGCTTTACACCAGCCAAGTGTGCAGGAGAACAGACACCAAGAAGCCCCTGAACACACGGGATAAAGGTTCTTTTAGAGATAATTCATCCAATTATGACTAAGAACGTACATTATTTCTACTTTTCTACCAATAACTAACTAAACTTCTATTCACATGATCCTATACTGCAGCAAATTCCAGCCAATTGTCCTGTGCCCCAATCATTGCAGAACATGGAGTAGACAAAGAAGGAGAAGGAAACCTAAAAATGACAAGGATCCTCCATCTTGTGTCATCTACTTAACATACTAACTAACCCAAAAATCTAAATTTCTCACCCAGTGATAATTGACATACTATGTTACTATTTAATTTACATTCTTGAGAAGTCTGTTTCATCCCGAAGCCTAGGAAGCCTTCCCATGGATGAAGATTTAAAATAGTGTTTGTCAGGGGGTTCAGATCCTTCAAAATATGCAGGGAAATATTCTCTTCATTCTGGACTCCAACATCCACCAAAGCTGAAGTCTTCTTTTCAAAAAAAAGGGTGTCCAAGGCATATGATAAAAGAGAATCTCCAGCTTCATCTCACTACCTATTAATTCAACTTCCATGCAATGTCTTCCATGTCTTAGTGACCTTAATGTATGATTGAAGTTGGTCAACACAGTCAGAATCGATCCATATAAATGAATGGCATGTTCACATTTTTGGCAGACTTAAGACTAGAAAATAAAACATTGCTGCTGAAGAAGGGTCAAACTAATTTTTTGGTGCTATAAACTGAAGTCACAAATAGGTCTGATGGAGAAAGGACAAATAATTGTAAGTCTCACTTTCATATTTAATAAGCAAGAGCATAAAATTATTAACAGCAAATTTTCCCTTCAGTTTTTTGTTTCCTCCTGCAGATATCTGATGCCATGACACCATTCACAAAGGTCCTATCTCTTTTTGTTAGATCCTTTTCACACCAAACCCTTACTGTTTTTAACTAAGGCAGTTAATGCAACTTTTCATACTGGGTGCTACCTTTCCCTCTCAGTGTAGGCCCAGGGAAACATCAAAGTGGTTTTTACAAAAATTTTAACCTCTGAGACAAAAGCAGTAATACATTCTCACCAATCTAAGAAAATCTAAAGGTTTTACTCACTGATTTTCACCCATACAATACCTGTTTCATCAGTTTCAATGCCTGAAAGTATGAAAGCAAGTCCCAGAGCTAAAAAAACTGCAGTAGCTATACAGATACAATTTTTTTGCTTCCTTTATCCAGCATGAGTTTCATTGTGCATCTATGATAGCACTATAGAGAAAATAATCCTCTTAACAGCTTCTACTTAAAATTAAATTCCATTCTGCTAAACAGCCTTTTATGTCCAAGCAGTACAGATCTGAATCTTCATTTCTGCATTGGTTCCTGGCTATTCTTTATTTATGGAAGAAAAAAATCAGACCTTGTCTGAGCATTTAATTAGCAGAACTGCAAAACATTTATGAGAAATTTCAGAATATCAAATTTTCCTAAAACAAAACTTAAATTATTTGTGCCTCTTTCCAAAGTTTGCTACTTATTTTTTCATTTCAAGGTTTTCAAAACCACTAAGGTGGTTTATTTAATATAAGATTAATTTTCCCTTCTAAATTAAGAGATCTAGCTCTCTCATATAGTACAATAGTACTATAGTACAATACTATATATTGTAGTATTTATTGTATGTGTGTGTAAAACAGACATGGAACGATCATTTCATAGGAGCAGAAAAACAACATTATGGTTGTTTTTTGAAAACCAAAACTGGTTTTCAGTGCTTTGCCTTTGTGTTTATAGAGATTGGCTATAAAATTCTAGCGTGTTCCATTTTCTTTATTTTGTTATACATGGAAAACTGTTTATACTAATTTTATAGTTTTGCATCTGTGGATTTATAGCTATTTTTAATTAGTTTTTTCTCATTTCACTAAATTTCTATTCAGGTAGAATCCAAACAATCTATGAAAAGGAGCACCCAGGCACAAATCTGTACCAGCTTATCTGAATCTATTCTAAAATTACTTTTAGTTAGGCAAAGACAAATAGTGTAAAAACCAGCCTTTATCTAGTTGTAGTGCTTTTATCTATGTCACATCAGGAATGACCTTCTAAAGAAAAAAGTCTTAAACCTAGTCATCCACTAGGATTTGAAACACGGTTTAGTGTTTTAACACAGAATTTACCCTTCAAATCTCACATATGTATTAATGTTACTTTGATCTATGTGTGTTTCCACTGTATCACAGTAAACACAACAATCTTTAGAAGATAACATGGTTTTAAAGAGGACTTTAAAAATTGAATGATAGGTTGCCCAACAAACTAAATATATCATTAGGAACGAAGCTAATTTCTAGATGTTACTAGATAGGAAAAATCAGTTTGGTTTCATACTCCAAACTCATGGCAAAACATGAGTGACATACAAGAAATATTTACACGTAAATAAAACCAAGAAAATTCCTCTTCAGGAAATGATCCTATTACATTGAATCAATGAGACACTTCTAGGTACATCTTTTTTTTAATCACTGATTTTTTAAAGTCTAAATTATTATCTTCATTATATATGCATGTATGAATGCACAACTATGCCTATACACTTCCACATCTTTCCTTTACACTGCTGATATTAGGATAGGTAATAATATAAAAAATTACAGTTATCAGACTATGACCCTATTCTGTATTTTTCATGGCCTGACATAATTAAGGAACAATATTCAGTTTCCTCAGACAAGAAGTGAATAAAATGTAAGAATTGACTATGTTCTACAGCTATACCTGACATCAAGGTCTTAGGTTAGGTCAACTATAAATGGCATATGCAGATAGGGCTTTCAAGACCAGAAAAATACCACCCATGTATGGAAAGCAATCTCTCTATATATCCATTTTCAATTTCTCTTTTTTTCTTTTTTTAATGCCAGAGAAAACCATGTCCACACTTGATTTGGAAACCTGTATATTTATTAACGCCTTTTTACTGCATTCTTTGCCATGCCAGTTGCATAAAATAAGGATAAGGGTGTGGCAAACACATTCCACCATGACTAGAATGAGGGACTGTTGTGGTTTCAATTGGAAAACTAGGCAGAAACACTAATTTTTGTTCTGGTTTGATTTTTGCCAATTTTAAAGGTTCTAATTAAGAGCAAAGCAGGCTTGAGCTTAAAAGTAATAAGACTTTATTAACTAGTATTAAAAGAAATGAAAATAACAAGAATGAGGATGGAACCTTTAAAAAACACTCTTTCTCCCTCCCCACCCTTACTTTTTTTCCCATCAGACAATGTAAAGAAAACAACACTCAGAAATTTTAGTCAGTTTTCACTTCTAAAACAGTCTTTTTCAGTTCATCTAGGGAGGGAAGCACCTCTCGTTCACTATGGTAAATTTCTCTACAAGAAAACAGTTCTCTTATAAATCCATTCTTCATGAACAGCAACCGCCTGGATCTTTTGTGTTCGTGAAATTCTTCCCATGTTCACAATTGTGTTTCTGGGCCACATCAATGTATGGGGTCTAGTTTACACATAAACATGTTCAAAACAAAGGTTCTCTTTGTCTCTGGGACCACCTTCACTTCTAAGGAACAGAGATTTACTTATTTTTTGAGGGCAAAAAGTCTTTATCACTTCATCACTCTGATCAGATTCTCATGAAATCAACAGTCCCTTCAACATTTCACTTCTTTGCTCAGATCTACAACTTGAACTCTTTTATCTTCCCCATACTTCTTTATGGTTTAAAGGAAACATTTCAATATGTTATAACCAACCACTATAGTTTACAAGAGTTTTTATAGCTCAAGAACAACTTCCCAACTCCTTCCACCTGGACTTTCACTCCTTCTTGACTGACTTTGATACTTCATGTGGTCTTTACACATCTTTTTTAATTGCTGTCACTGGAGAGAGGATGGAGGCTTTCTAAGTTCCATCTGTGCACTGATGCACTGAAAAGGTTAATAAGAAACAGCATCTGGCCACGATAGTCCATGGTGTCATGTTTCAAAGCCGTGCTGAGGGGGCTCTCAGAGGGGTCAGGCCCAGAAGGCAGCCATGAGAAAAAATTGGACAGATTTCTGAAAATTCTCTTCCACCCCTCGGTCTCATCAGGTGCTCCGGCTTGCCTCATTGTGCCTCCTCTTCCTCCCCCCACCTCTGTCACTAGATGCAGCAAAGGTAAAGTTCAGCTTGGGCCAGCAGCAGAGCAAATTCCACGCTGTCAGATGTTTCCCAAATTGGCTGAGCCCTGCCTGGCCCGCGTGGCCTTCCCCTCTCCCCCTCCCACTCAGCCAGGGCCGAGCGAGGGCAGAGCTGTGCTCGTTACCATGACCGGAAGGAAAGAGACCTTCCCGGGCTTCTTTCAGAGGTAATACGAACTAGAAAATGCTTTCTCACTGGTCCAATAAAATTCCAATCTCAAACCCAGCCAGCTCACTTGCCTGGGCTGGTCAAACTTGGACAGGGACTTTAAGACCCTGAACAAAATCCCTGTTCATCAAGCCCTGAACAAAACAATTAATAGTAACAGTGTTCTGGAAGGACTATTTTCTTTGATTTTTCTGATGATGTGTAGGAAGGTGGAGAGAGTAAAGCAGAATTTGATGGAGCAAATTTTTTCCAAGGAACTACTCATCAGTTGCTGGCAATGGAATGTGAACCATATGAAAAGTGGTAGACTTCAAGTGACACTGCAGAAAAAACATGAGAGGAAGAATGGCAAAGAAATATGATAGAGAAATTAAGGGGATGGTTTAGGAATTTAACACTTGACTGAAGCTTCAGAACATTTTCAATTCCTTAAAGGTTTCTAAAAAACTCCAAAACACTCTTCCATGCAGGAAAACATATATGTCTGTAAGTCATATATTGATTACAAAGAGCTATTTGATTTCAGTTTGATTAAGAATTTCCCAAGACCTTCTCCACAGAGTCTGGGGGAACTGCTCCGTCCATTCCCCTCTAACCTTCATGTGAGGTTAAAGGCACACGCAATGATGAAGCAGCAGGCCCTGTAATGCAGGGCTTCTGCACATGTGTGCTTTAGGAAAGCAGTGACCCCTGCCCAGTCTACTGGGTTTGGCCAAAGTATCATAATGATAATGACGTAATGATCTCATCATCTGACTTAATGATGTCAGATATTATTCAGATCACACAGGACTGAACAGGCAGCCTGGTGGCAGTAACAGTAACAATCTAGAGCCAAATCCTACACTTTTGGGTCAGAGCTCCTATAATTTTTAATAAGAATAGAGAGTCATAATGTGGAGTAGATCCACAGCAGCTGTGGACTTCTTGGTTAAAACAGGCATGTTGAAATGAACTTGCACATTCCCCATCACATTAAATCTACTCTCAGACAAACCAAAGAAAGGAGAAGAATATGTTTGCTGAGAGACTCCAGGTAGATTCATTCCAGGTTTAAAAAATCTTGGCATCAATTGCAAAGCGAAAATCAAAGCAAAGAGAAAGAAAAAAAATTTCTCTTGGTCCTTCCGGATGAGCTGCTGTTGACAATGATGATACAACATCTTTAGGAGGAAGGAAATTCCCTTGCCTCTGCTTTCACAGAGGAACTTTACTAAAAGAGCACACAGAGCCACAGACATGACTCCTATCCAGGCATGTAAAGCACACATCTAGAGTTAACAGTTGGATTTTTATATTCTGTAGTTTTGAGGTCAGTCTGTTTCTCAGTGGTAGCACAGCAGATATGCACTGGATACACAAATGCATGGCAGAAATTTTCTGCAACAGTCTTGCATGATACCTTCAACTTGTTATGAAACACTTGGGAAGCAGGTGGTTTGCCATCTGTCATCTATGTTAATGTGATGTTTGTCATTCTGGACAAAGAACCCATTCCATGGTTAACTTCTATTCCAGGAATGTACTTCCAGGACCATTTCTTATGGTAACTACTGTGCTATCATTATTATTCACATGTAATAGTCAGTAGGGCTGCATGGGAAACACACAACGGCAGAATTTCATAGAAGTCTGGAAAGGGATGTTCACTTTTAAAATACAAGATTGTCGATTAATATCTTACTCTAGGATCGATCTGACTTGCAATGTAGATTAGACAGTGGTAATAAAGTAAAGGAGAAAAATCGATTTCATAGCCTTAGGCTCAGGATATCCAGTCTTCTCTGCTTTGACTTAACTGATAGGAGATATCTATATAAAGAAGTTCACAAATCCAGTGAGATTTAAGCATAAATAAATTAAGTGCTCTGATATCAAACTAACATTATTTCTATCTGTCAAGACTTGTGTACTCACTGAAATAACTAGAAATTCATTGTACTATAATGCCATAACATAAGACACATTACACTATACTTTAATTCGGAAAACTTCAAGAAGCAGAAGACTTAAACCCTAAGGCAATTCAAGTGCTTTAATGCTATATATATTATTTGCTATTAGAAGGGGAAAGAGTGAGTCATTCAAGCTGATATTTTCCACCACAGACATGTTTAAACTTCAGAGTGAACAGGTCTCTAATTGAAAGTGTTAAAGCATTTTTGGTTAAAATCTACTACTAAATTCTAACTAATTAGTCCTCAAAATTAATTTCTCATGAAAAAATACAGATGTTAGAGGAAAAGCATTTCTATGCATTTAGGTTGATAGCCTCCATCCTACTTCATAAAAAAGTAGAACCCAGTAGAAAACTATATTTAATTATCAACACTAAGAAAGCTTACACAAAGGGGTTTTCCAGAGTGAAAACCTGTGGCTGGTGATGTTAAATGGGCTTAAATTTGAAAGCCCACTACACAGAGGAATTTAACTAGTTCTATTTGGTGTGATCAGTCCCATTAGATATATAGTAGAGAAGGACATTAATTTTCACTCTATAACTGGTAGATGCCTGGTAGCACCAGGCCCTAACTTAGAAAATTTAACCTTACACATTTATGAGTGCATTTTAACTGGTTTAGTAAAGTAAGATAGAACCAAAATATTTTCCACAAGTACTGTGTTGTTCTGTATCTGTACTTCCATTACAATTTCTGAACAATCAATGCAGGTCTGAGCATTACATGAATGTGTCTATAGTTGCACTAAACAGCAGCTGACTGCTTTTCTATTCCAGCTGTGAACCATATCCTGGAGGATACAAAGCAAAAATTTAATACACATAGGTAAGTTTTTGCAAAACACATTGTCATAATCACACCCCATAATGCAAGACAGCTAACACTTTATCATTGAATTATCTGTCTCCTAGGCAAATCTTTTCTCTGTGTAGTAGTACGAAAGTTCTTCCCTATTGTCATTGAATTACTGTATGCTTAGGATTTCTGTTTGGGAATAGAAAGCTTAAAACTAAGTATAAAGCAAAGTGGACATTTTCCCACATAATTTCCCTGTGTTTTGAGTTCATAGTTCCTCATTCATCTTTGAGAGGGGTAACACAGCCCTAAAGAAACAAGAGGCACCAGTAAAATATATTTATCTTGGACAAATAAATCTTTCATCTTGTCTTTTCCATGTGCAGAATATCTTGCTTTATGAGTTTTCAGATATAATTAGTGTTAATACCTACTTTTATTGCTTTTCTAATTCTTTTAAGTATGTGCTGTAGAGAATGACAGGTTCCTTTTGGTATTCAATTCTGTGGTGACAGGAATCATCCAGACTCTGCACTGCCTATGCAGTTTCTATGGGAGAGAAGTTACAGGACACAACCACAACTCAAGTGCACTGTGATTTGTGCAGTACTGTTCACTTGTGGTAGGAAGGCAGGAAGACCTGAATGCAGGTCTGGTTTCCTGGGCATTTAGCAGCCTTGCTGATGCTGGAGCTTATCCAGCTCTTCATAATAGGACTGGCACATTGCTTCCAAATGTAAATTTTGGAGAAATAGAACTTTGTTGGCAAATATGTATTGTTAAGATCACTCTGCCTGCAAATCCATCATGGTGACTGCTGTTATGCTCACCATCACCCTGACTAAGCTCCCACACCTTAGGGAGAACCAAAGATTATGGGCCTGGGTGGATATCTAAGTGTCAACACATCCATTTTTCATGTTTTTTCTTCAACGTTAGAACTCTCAATTAAATACCTTTGTGGTAACATGAGAGACGTACAGGCACAAATTTAGTCAATGTACATTATTGCCTAGGTGACTAGAAATAAGCAAAAGCTAAAAATAGTTAAGTGTAACTAAAAATAAACAATGAGAACTCAAACAATAGGGCAGCAAAGGACATTTCAATACTAAAGTCAGGACCAGGCATGGTAAAATCATTTGGACAAGGGCGTATTTGGAAATATTGGTAGTATACATATATATATGTTGGCTAATTTGATTTAGGTGTGTCAACAACTTTTCAGGCCATAATAGTTAGCCATATTGGTTCAAAAATATCAGATAATTAATATTTTTCACTCTTTTAGTTTTTATAAGCTATTTTCAATCCACTCAAGAATCACTTTTTCCTTGCCAGGTCTTGAATTTAGATGACATTAACAAGAGATCTCATTGATTAACTGCTTCCATTTCTGTCTGCATAATGGCACTCAATGACAGGTTTGTACTGCTCTTTACTGTCATGTAAAAATGCATTTATACACACAGGCTGATAATATGAGGGTGTATCTAGAAATCACTAATCCAGGATAATGTCAGCTCTCCACAAAATTCTGCACTTGAAGGTAGAAATCAATACATTGCCTTGTAGAACCAAAATCAAGCAAAAACAACCTCCCAAAACAACACACAATAACAAAATCATCACTAGGTAAAAAAGGACTTAAACTCTAGAGACCTTGCTACAACCTTAAATATTCCCACTTAGCTTGTTCTTCCTCATTGTCTGTGTTTTTCAAAGTTATCGATTTTCGAAATCATCTTTTCTCTTAAACATTAATTTCCCAGCTGTCATTCCCACCATCTTTCTGTAGTATCAGCCTTCATTTTCACCTTTGTTAAGTGTCTTGGTAAGAATATTTTGTCATGCATATTAAGATGCTTTATGTTTTATATGTTCTTATTTATTTATAAGCCAAATAGCCTATAATCTGAAACTGAATAATATGTACTTATATTTTTACATTATGAATTAAAATATCAGTTGAGACCTCAACACATTTACACATGTGCTTCATTTTGACTCCAGAGAGATTCCTCCCAGGGACCAAAAGTTGAAGCAAAACAAAGACATTGGAGGACCTACTCTACCAGCAGGCAATCCTTTGGTAGGCCAGAAGTTTGTCTTCCACAACATTGAGTGGAGTAGACAAAAAAAAATATATTAGGAACATGTCCCCCTCACCAGACTATTTGGCATCATAGAAAAGCCTTAATCTCTTGGCATTACTCCCGCTGGGATAATAATTAAATATTCATTAAGACAAAGAGGGGAAAAGTACTTTCATACTTAGTGTTTAGGGCATGGGTGGGAAAAAGAGATTCCACTCTCTGCTACACTGAATATTTAATTATTTACAAAGCAGAACATCTCCAAAGGTAACATTAAGAAAGGCCCTCTCAAGAATAGACAGCATCCTACAGATTATCGCATGATGAAACCTGGATTTAAGTCTCTGCTTCTTATCAGACAGGGTAAACTTTCAAAGCTCAGCCTTTTGTAATCATCAGAGTAGTCCAAACACTGGGCAGTTGACTTGAACTTCCCTAAACATCAGTATGTTCCCAAAACCTCAGCCATCTTTGGAAGGTCTTAGCTGGATGAATTTTCATCTGCAAAAGATAACAAGAGCCATAGCCTTTCATCAGGGTTTTGGAGTGGTCTGGTAGCTCCAGCTATCAAACAGTGTGGATAGAAGTCCTCTTTTCAGCAGAAACATAGGGATTGAGGGACTTAGGGATACTGAACACTTAGGCAGCAGAACCAAGTACAGATGGCCTGGCTCAAACTTTACCATATTGAATCAGTGATGTGAAAAACATATCATAAGATGAAGTCATGCTTTAACATAAATTTTTGGATAGTTGGATGTCATTGTAAGAAATGTGAGGATTTATTTCAGTGTTTTCTGTAAGACCTGAAGTTTGACTTCCAGATTGGTCTGATAAATATTCAAGTGAGGTTATTACATTATCACTATTATTTTACATTAATCTCTGCAATTTTTTAAGTGGTGGTTTTCAGCTAAATATATGAAAATTTTGAAAGATTTGACTTTCTTCTACATGCTTGGTGATGACCTCCAGAATGATCTGTGTTCCTACACCTTCCAGGGATGGAGGTGAGGCTGACTGGACAGTTGTATCCTCTTGGCCTTTTTGAAGATGGGAGTCACACTGGCCTTCCTCCAGTCATTGTGCATGTCTTCAGTTCTCCATGTTTTTTTAAAGGTGATAGAGAGTTTCAGAGCAACATCTGCCAGCTCCTTCAACACCCATGGGTGTATCCTATCAGGGCCCATGGATTTATGGGGATTCAGTCTCCTCAGCTGGTATTTCACCCAGCCCTCTATAACCAAGCAGAAATCTACCTTTCTCCAGCCTCCCTCTCTTACCTCTAAGATCTGAGTTTCCTAAGGACTCAGTAGCAAAGACAGAGGCAATGGAGGCATTCAGCAATTCTGCTTTCTCTTTGTCTTCCCTCACCACGACATCTGTGTGATTCAGCAGTGGCACCACATTTTCCATAGTATTCTTTTTGCTGCTGATGTACCTTTAGAACCCCTTCTAGTCCCTGATATCCCTTACCAGATTCAATTCCAAGTGGTCCTTGGGACAGGCAAGGGGGGGTCAAAACAAACTCTAGCAGCAAATAGGCAGCTTAGGAAAGTTAATTTTTTCTTTGCTGAAAAAATGCTCTAGACATGGCTCTAATATTATTTTACCATTCCACATCAGAGTAAAACCAAGATATTTGGAAACAATATCAAAGATGCATGTGAAAGTCCTTACTAGAAGTACAAAATGATTCAGAGAAGCCTAATTCTCTGGGGATCTTATTTGAGATCTAAGACTCAGTTTTAAGTCCTTGGTATGCACTAAGTACTGGCATGACTCTCTGGTCCCCTGTTTCCCCAGTGACTGTTCCAACACCTAAACTGATCTGACAAGTTGTGAAAAAATTTATCCTGTGGAGTTCTAATTTTATAAATAATTGAATGTTTTTTGGAGCAGAGATGTGAACCTCATTCTTCCCAAATGAGTACTCTTAACTGCTGAGTGGTACAGCTCTTCCTCTCACTACTTTTCTCTGGTTCAATGAATATTCAATATTTTATATAAAGAGGAGCTCTTCCAAGAAGAAGAACAGATGAACAAACTGTATTTTCTTTAAACTCATCTCTTTTCTTTGACTAGCTGCTATACTGTATTGTGTTCCCATTAAAAACATCTGTCTCAGCACCATGCAGTCTGTAAACTTCCCTTCATCCACTTTCAAAGGACCCTCTTTTCATGTTGGTTTTATAGTGCATTTTATCTTATATTTGGTCAGTAATTTTTATCATTCTCCTCCCAAAGTTTTTAAAATGCTCACACTTTTTGTGAAAGTTTCAATTTTCTCTGGCAGATTGTTCTTAAATTTTGTTGTGATCAAAGTTTATTTCCATTACTTTGTCTGCTGTTGGCATACAAAACACCTTGGAAAGGAACAAGTGGAAAACTTCAGTTGAACAAAAGAACAAAGGGGAAAATGTAAGCTAATGTGACAGTAATTCAAAGTGCAATGAATATAAAGACGAGAATCCTCCTTTGTTTGTCATTATTTGTCACAGAAAAATTACTAGGTAGACTTTTGAAGCAGGAATAAATACATCTTTACTGCTGTTTTAAAAAGTAAAAAATTATAAAAATTAATGCTAAAAAATATATGCTAAAGGAATAATATTTATTCCTGGAAAAAGGGACCACAAACTGAAACTATTCTCTTTTGAAAAAGAAGGACATTTTAAGGTGAAAAAAAAAATCATGAAGACAGCGTTGAAATATAGACAAAGCTTAAGAAATGGAACATAAATCATTATTGTGTCCTGTGGCTAAAGTATAATTCAAAGTGATTTGTCGTTCTCCTATGTTGCTTTAACCAGAGTCCTTAGCAGAAAAGTCTTAAATGTAGTCTTCAAGGTCATGACATACCTAAGACTGATTAGTGACACTTTCTGCTGTTTTGTGTTAAAAAAACCCAATATTAAAAAGTCTCAATAGAAATAAAATCTCAGGACAAAACTCAGAGAGTTTTCAACAGGTTGGAACAATATGCACTTTTTCAGTTCACAGTTTAAAACAAGGAACTAGTCCATTTTACATTTCCTTGAAATTCAGCTATTACCAGCTTCAAGCAAAAGTCTTTGATGAGCAAGTCTTGTGTACACATGACATTTCTATCTGCCCAACCTATACAAATCTTGCTTCTTGTATCTAGCTTCTGTGTCACAGTTATCTGAAACATGCAAATCATTTCAAATTCTGGTGTATAACATATCATAATATGTAAACTCTGGTAGTTAGCATTTCTTAGAGTTGGATATGATATTCTATGGAGATTTCAAAAAACCTATGCATTCTACTTATGCTGCTGCAGCTGTAGTCTTTACACCCATGTTTTCCCCACTTCTTTTTTAGTTTGTAGAGTTTTGACTTACCAGCCCCAGGTATAGGAATCCAATCCTAAATTCCAGGGGGTATCTGAGTCAGTCCTTCTCATTATGCGGCTGCAGTAAGTACTGCATGTAAATAGAAAAGGTTAATGTCATACCGCTAAATGACTGGAATCTTTCCTGTTCAGAAGATTTAAACACTAATACACCAGATATTTAGGCAGCATTTTGCCTCACTCGGGAGTGAAAGTTCACTGAAGTTATTCTCCAATCCTAGAGTATTTAGTAACTTGTGAAGTCTATACCTTTTTCCTGAAATGTCCATATAATACACTTCAACTTGTAGGAATGAAGCAATAAGAAAAAAAAAAACTGCTCCCAACTCTCACATTCTTTTCTTCCTTTCTTACTATGATATTTCCAACCACACTTAGTACAGAAACCCACCAGATTCAGACAAAGATAGTTGTGGCTTTGGTCAGTGAGCTGGCCCAAAACAGAACACTCACATGCATCACTGATCAATTTCTGTGATCATGATTTCCAGCAAATTAAAGTTCTACATTTGGTCCGAAGAATAAAAGGCAAGTTTAATGGCCTTACAAAATTATATCAGAAGCCATTGTTCACTATTTTCTTATGTTTCAAGTGAAGTCTTAATTATGGTATCACAAGGCATTATGCCAAGAATGCCATTTTGTTTGAACAATCCCATTATCCACGTTTTTGCCTTCTGTGATTCAGCTAGATTATAATTTTTCAATTATGTTTCCATTTCCACTGTCAGCAGTGATGTAATTCTATTTGTACTCTTTTCCATTACCATTTCTTGGTTAATGGATTAGTTTGAATATTGCTTTGTGTTTACATTTCATAACTAGCAAAAGAAATACCCCAGTGAATGAAGAAATTTTAAGTAAAACCCACTTTCCTTTGAAATATTGTGCATCATTTCATAAAGAGTACAGACTGGTTTTTGGCTGTTTGGAGGTTATAATAAACTTAGAATGGATATTCTAAGGAAGACATAAGGAATAGTTAGAAGTCTTCTCCCCTACAAGATCTGAGTTTAATAGTTGATAGCAGAGTAAGTGGACTTAGCTGCTGTCACATAATGTATTAGTGATGTTTTTACACTTCAGATCAGTAGATCAGAGCAGCTGAATAATATCTTTCTTGATAGAGAGCCAGGACTAAAGTATAGATGCTTGAAATGTACAGATAGAAAAAGTTACAGAGTAGTATTACACTGAGAAATGGTGAGTGCCTGTCATCCTAAGTATTAAAATGGACAAGACTACAGATATACAACAGATTTTTACTCCATCAGACTATGAGGTTTTTCCCTCCTTTTTGTCGTCTGTTTTCTGTGACTCTTAATGATGAGATAGAATATAAAATCTCTACATCTAGGAGTGACAAAGACACAACATAAGACATATTCAGGGAGGCATCTTTGATTTGCTCTTCCAGGGCAAATCTAAGTTGTACCAGTGGAACTGGAGAAGCTGACACCATTTCCTGCCACAGGTGAACAGCCTCAGGGAAGGAGAACAACACAGTGCACATCTCTCTTCTGAGAACTTGACAGACATTATTGCAAGATAAATCCTCCTGGTATCTGTTGATTTCTGTTGAAAAATTTCCTTATTAACAACATTCTCCCTTAAATTTTCAATGTAATGGCTACTTCATTTTCACTAAGGCGTTTTTTTTTGTTTGTTTGTTTGGGGCTTTTTAGGAGATGAATGTATTAAATTTTTATTCCTGAAAAGGTTTTATTTATTTTTCCATCTCTTTTCTTTTTAAAAAGACTGTGCCTTGTGTGCTGACTCATCCTTTTTTATTACAGCATAAAGACCAGAAAAAATCCTAACTTCTTTTTATTTTCATGTTTCATCTTTTTCTTTACTTAGTATAATAAGGACCATAAAAATATATTCTTCCTGTGAATATATGTACATATTTCCAGATATCAAAGCCTGAGATGTGGTCTGGCAGTTTTGAATGACTAATAACATGATGGGACATAAACTGTAATTGCTGTGTTGTAACAGACAAACTATTCGGCAAGTGCAAATGCTGCTTCCTCTCTTATTTAGTTGTCTGCTGCTTTATACTATGAGCTGCATTCTGAGGAGAGGAAATGTTCAGCTTCTGGAAGCAGACAGTCATTTATTCCTTTAAACTGTTAATTAAAATAAAAACACAATGGCTTTTGAATAAGATTTAGCCAGCCTTATTGGTTCTGGGTTTTGAAATGGAGACTGTTGTTGGCAGCTGCAGGCTGCACACAAAAAGTTAAGACATAAAAGACTAATTTCTTCTCAACACATGGGTGTGCAAATTACCTCTTTTCTTTGTGATGAAGCAAACATACTGCTTAAGCTCTAGAATATCACTGCAGAATTAGGCCAACCTACTGGGGTAATTTCAGTGTTTGAGAATCAGCAGTATATGCGAGTCTCTAGCAAAGGCAAAGCAATGAATAAAAATAAAACAGAAGTTAGTAATATGTAAAGTTTTGCTCCCAAAAATGCTCAAAAGTTATCATTTAACAGAACATTATGTACTTTTCTATATGCGCTTAATGCTGGAAATACATGTGTGTGTTTTTCATATACAACCGAGCTGTTGATTACCTGTTGTTTGGATTACCCTTATGGCATTCAAAACCATGATTTTTCCTTATTTTTCCAATATTCTAAGCATGTATACAGA
The DNA here is from genome assembly GCA_013400255.1 of Sitta europaea. Taxonomy (NCBI): domain Eukaryota; kingdom Metazoa; phylum Chordata; class Aves; order Passeriformes; family Sittidae; genus Sitta; species Sitta europaea. The sequence continues at coordinate 82,914 of VXBS01006234.1, forward strand.
CAACCCATTAAATCACATAGCTGATTGAGGAAACAAATAACTAATGCAAACAAGAAAAAAAATAATTCCTGCAAATACTTGAGATCTTAAATTAAATCACTGATTTTTTTTTTTTTTTTTTGCATTCTGTTGTTCTTACTTTCCAGTAGTTATTTGAGATACTTATTTGAGAAATTGAGATACTTATCATGAAAGTTAAATTTAAGTGGCAATATATTCATAAAAAGTATATTCCAAATTGATAGTCATACTTACAACAAAATACAATGGAGATAAAGCTGCAGCAGCCTTAATTTGAAATATTCAAAAGCAACTTTGAAATAAATATTAGACCTTTCATAGGGTAAAATATCAAACACATTCGTTGTCATGACTATTCCCAAATAAAATAAATTAAACAAACTATTTGTCTCCAAAACAAACTTTTAAATTAAAAAAAAATTATAAGATGCCGTCTGTTATGGAACATGCAGTCTTACAAATAAATCTGTCACCTTATTTTTAATTCCAATAAATACAGAAATCAGTGTCTTGTTGATCATTATTAGTGCAATTAGTGCATTATTAAAATTACTAGTGCAATAATTCCAAAGCTGTTATTGCTTTCTCTACAATCTCTAAGCCTGTACTACTTATATGAAAACGGGCACTGTACATGTCAAGGAATGCAGGTTTGCCAATGATGGTGCCAGTTTTCCAACTACTCTGTGTTGTATCTGCCAGGCCTGTGCATGTTCCTAAAAAAATCCCTATGTCATTAAAGACACCACTGGATCCCTATGTATGGACTGCCATGGTAGTCCACTGCCATCTGAACAACCTACTCAGAAAAAATGTTAAAGGTACTCCATTCCTTATATATTGAACAACATTTTGTCTGAGATGAATATCTTTACCCCCAAAAGTGATCACTGGAAATGATTCTTCTACATTAGCACCAACAGTATTTACTACACAGAAGAATTCCTGCTACACACTATAAGAATTCTCCAGACAGCAGGCCTTACAAGGACTTTACGACATAGCACAGTAAAGTCTTTTTGTGGAACAAGTACTTAGCAAAGTTGGCACAGATGAAACATTTCCATTTTTTGTCTGAACATGTCTTAGAAGGCATGATTTCTAAGTCATGCAGCAATTAGTTAAAGCATGTGGGTGCAGATGTACTTCGGCAGCTCTGAACGCAGCATGCTGTTGCATGCTCTTCTGTATTTCAGCTTGTGCTCACACTAACCTGGAATACTTATGTTCAGTTGTAAGAATACTGCGGAGTTTTTTTTAAAAACCACAGAATTTAAAGGTCAATGTAATAAAAACCTCAATCATACATTTTAATATGAAAATCTAAAGACTGAGGGCAGGAAGAAATTTGGCCCTTATTTCTTTCAGAATTATTAAAAGCATTTCTTTAATTATTGACTTATTAAAAATTAATCAGGGCATATAAAATGTCTTTTGTTATTGAAGGAAATGTAATACACAGGAACATAGTTAATATCCTATTGCAATGAGGCAGGGGAAGATAAAAAAAGGGCATGAGATGGAAGCATACACTAAAATTGAGCTACGAATCAGAGCATAGATAACTCCCGACTGCTTAACAAAGCACCAGACATAGAACCCTTTCTTCAGAGACTCTCTGTTTCTGAGCCCTGCTGAAATGTGTTTGACTGAATTTCCTGAGGAAGCACAGGTCTGTACATATCAGCCTTCTCCTGAGCAACAAGTCAATGACACGCGATACAGACTCTGCAGGCAGAAGGGCCTGGATCAGTGGGCGGCACAACTGCCCCTCTTTGCCATTGAGAGGATACTGCCGAGAATTACTTCCTTCTTGCTTGTGAAATGGTTCAGCTAACCATGGCTTAACTAGAAAGACATGGAAGTGGCAAAAGACAAGAGGCAAAAGGCAAAGGGCAAAAGTAGAATTCAATGGGTAAGATAAGTGAGATCAACCAGTAAGAAGAGTCTCAGGCAGGACAAGGCTGAGGGGAGCGCAGGAGGAAGGCAGCCAAGCAGTGGGAGAAAGTGAATTTCCCAGGACAGCCATACTCCAGAATAACAAGCTAATGCTAGTTCTTCTTTGTGGCATGAGAGAGAGGTAAGTACTTTTCTGCAACCACAGAAAATAATGATTGAGTAATAAATTTAAGTTGGCATGAGTCTCTGGAGATCAACTAGTCCAAAGGTCTCTTCAGTAAGGACTAAGAGCAGGATCAGATGATATTCTACTGTCTAATTGCTCTAGTTTACAAGAACTATTTTCCCTTTATATCCAGTAAGATTTTCCCTTAATATAAATTGTGACTATTACCTCGTGCTCTTTTGTTGTGCAGCTCTGAGAAAAGTTAGGTTTTGCCTTATTTATCCCCTTTCTTTAGATTGTGGAAGATTGGTGCTGGATGTCCTTTCCCTTCTCCAGGCTAAACATCTCCAGTTCTCTCAGCCTGTTCCCATGTCACATGTAGCAGTCTCCTAATCATCCTGGTCATATGACAGAATTTTTCCAATTGCCTGCATCTGCTGCATCAGGGGCCCGGTATTTTAGAGGGAGACTTATGCATCTAGATTAGAGGGAAATAATATTTTTAAACAAACTGGTGTCTACACTCATGCTTATGCATCAAAGTACATGGTTAGTCTTGATCATTAACCCATCTTCAGCTTCTGTACCAGGACCACCAGCTCCCTTCCACAGAGCTGCTATCCAGGCAGTCAGTCCCTGGCCTGTACTGACAGATGCAATTATCCTATCCATGTTCAGGATTTTTGTTCCTGTAGAACTTTCTGAAATTCTTTTCAAAACAATTCTTCTGCATATGTTTCCCTAAAGAGAATTCTTTATTTCCCATATATAATTTTTTTCCCAATTCTGGTTATACCTGCAAAATCAACAGAGGGTTTTCTCTGTCTCAATATGCAGATTTATTATGTCTTTCTGATGAAGATATTTAATTGCTTTACAACATTGCCTTCCAAGTAACACCACTTGTGATTGACTGCCAGTTAAAATGGAGAGTTGGAAAAAAATTACTTCATAGTACTGGACTAATTCTGACTATATTTAATATTTTTTCATCATCTTCTGGAGCTCTCATCTGTTGTGCATTTCTTCTTTCAGTGTTTCTGCCTCTTCAGGGTTTTGTTTTAGCTTCCATATTATTGTAGATATATTAGAAAACCTCCCTCACCTGACACAGCAGGTCTTGTTCAGTGATTAAGCAGTTGTAACAGAGACCCACTGTTATACAACACAGGAAGAAAGTATTACACTAATATTACCTAGTTTTGCTAAAGTGAAGGCATTACTTTGAAAATAAACCTAAAGCTGATGTTTTCTGAAGTACAAATGAAGCTAAAAGATTTTCATCTGGAAGTACAGAGTCAAAGAACAGTTTGGGTTGGAAGTGACCTTAAAGATCATGTTTTCCCAAGCTCCCCATCATGAGCAGGGATACCTTCCATTAGCCCAGGCTTCTCAAAGTTCATCCAACCTGGCCTTCAACGTTTCCAGGGAGGGGGCATTCACAGCCCCTCTGGGCAAGCTGCTCCAGTGGTGCTTCACACCAAATATATTCAGTATATCTCATCTAAATCTATCTTATTTCCACTTAAAAACATTACTCTTCATTCTGTTACTGCAGTTAGTCAGAAACAGTCACTCCCCATCTTTCCAGTAGGCCCCTTTTAGGCACTGGAAGGTGTCCTAAGGTCTCCCTGAGTCTTCTCCAGGCTACACTACCCCATCTCTCTTGGCATGTCCTCAGAGAGGAGATATTAGAAGCTTTATTTACTTCTAAAACAAGGCGTTTTTCAGCATTATGCCAGCAGAGAAAATTCTGTTAAGAAGGATTACATGCTGGGAGAGCATGAACAGCAAGGAAATATATGCTTAAAAGTTTTGATTCAGTTTACCACTGCATGCATCTATTTCAAGAATTGTTGTTAAAAGCAGCATAAGTGGTATAATGTACTGACATGACAAGAACTTCCAGATTTTCCAAGATCCTTGTTATTTCTGTTTATACATATTCTCTATCCCAAAAACATCCTTTGCTTTTTTAAGCAATAGTTTGCCATAAAACTGACAGGGATGGATGGATGGAGGGGAAGGATAGGAAAGAAATGAAATTCTGTTCCCTGAATTAAATTAGTTGGCATAAAATAAAACCAAGTCTCAACAGCCTGTTCCTGAGGCCTGATCCTTTTGTCTTTCACGTTTAAGTCTCTCATCATGAGCTGATGCAGAGAAGAAAGCTAAAGACCTGCTACAAAAGTTCAGAACTAATCTTCTCTTTAAGTTTCACGCCAAGAGCAAGTAATATGGTATGCAAATCTGCACACGGATTTGCAGAAAATAAAGGAAAACTGGATCTCCAAGAAATTTCAGAGACATGAAGTGACAAAGAACATTTGGAAAACACATTTGTCAGTGCAAGAAAGTGATATCCTGACAGTGTTTTTAGGGACAAAGATTAAAAGAGGTTTTACCCCTAAAGCAGGAAAATTTCAAAATGCAAGTGGCCAGTTCCACATACATGTTTTACAAGAAAAAATTGGAACTTAAGAAATGTTTTAAAAATATGCATTTCCAAAGGAAAATTTGTAATTTTTTATAACTGCAATTTTAAAACTTTGTATTGTTACATATCTCTACTTTTTGTTCCATTTCCAAAGGAAAATTTGTAAATTTTTATAATTGCAATTTTAATAACTTTTTATTGTTACATATCTCTACTTTGGCTACAGATAAGAACCACAGAGACCTCACTCTCTTGATTTTACCATGAGCAATTTGCAGCAAATGTAGGACCTAACTATTTCTTGTGGCATAGGAATGGTAGTTTGGAGCAATGTGGCTTATTGATGTTTTCCCAGTGACATTCTAATGCTTACATCAGGGATTTATGTTAGCCAGTACCAGAATCAAAAATATAATTCCTTTCTACCTGAACTGAGTAGATCTTTTTGACTTGAGTTTCAAAATAATTTTCTCAGTTTTCCAAAACTTAAAATGAATCCATAAAAAAACCAAAACAAACCAAACCAAACCAAACCAAAAAAACACTAAAAGAAACAAACAAACAAAAAAAAAAAGACAAAAAACCCAAAACTCCAAAACACCCATACAACAGTTACAACAACAACAAAAGGATAAGAATAAAGACAATTCTAACATCTAGACTAGACTAACATCCAACTAGACCAGAAAATCAGGTAACATTTTCTTCTAATTATAATAACATTTGAAACTAAGGTTCAAACTGGTTTAACAATCCATCATTTCATTAATATAGTTTAGAAAAGCTCTTCAGGCAGAAAAGAACTAGAACCATGAAATGGCTTCAACTATCTATGCAGTTTGAGAAAGTAGATCTAGTGGGAGTGATAAATTGTGAAGTTTTATGGACAAAACAAATATCTGTAATTCTTTCCTTAGACTTATAAACCTTGACTCTGATTACCTCTTAGGAAAGTATATCTGGAGTATGCTTAGTGCATTATTCAACTAAAATGAAATGCTAAAAAACAGTACTGTTATTTTAGAGCAAGGAAGGAAAATAGGGAGAAGAGAAGAAGGAAGGGATGGGGCCATGATCCAGGTGCCATCAAACAGTCTGGGTATGCTTAAGCAAGTGCAACTCACATTTTGTAGAATGCAGCATTCAGAAGTCAGCTTTTTTTTTAAGTGTTATGTTGTGATTTCACCCCAGACAGAAGTCAAGACCAGGCAGCTGCTCCCTCACTCCCCTGCCAGTAGGATCAGGAAGAGAGGGTAGAAGCTGGAAAATTTGACTTTATGTACAGACAATTTAATAGGGCAATCAAAAAGCCCCACACACAAGCAAAGCAAAACAAGGAATAAATTCACTGCTTCCCATGGGCAGGCAGATGTTCAGCCATCTCCAGGAGAGCAGGGCCTCATCACATGTAGCAGTGACTTGGGAAGACAAACACCATCACTCCAAACATCCCCCCTGCCTTCTTCCTTCTTCCCCCACTTTATATTCTGTGCATGATGTCACACAGTCTAGAATATCCCTTTGGTCAGCCGGGGTCACCTGTCCTGGCTGTGTCTCCTCCCAGGCACTCCCAGCCCCCTCACCACCATGGCTGTGTGAGAAGCAGAAAAGGCCTTGGCTCTGAGTGAGCTCTGCTCAGCAGTAACAAAAACATCTCTAGACTGATTGAACCATGTGTTCAGCACAAATCCTAGACACAGCCCCATGCCAGCCACTGGGAAGAAAATTAACTCTACCCAGACAAAACCTGCACAACGTAAAATAACACTTTAAACTGCATATGTAGTCCTATAGATTTTCTATCTGAAAACAGTTTAATTCTTCATGGCTCACTCAGTTTATTCATTCTTCATGGTATCATCACACATCACTTCTTAGACAAGCCATGGTGACCTGGTTCTAAGGACACATGCATGAGTTGACTCACGACAACCTGAGATTCTTTCTTGCTTTCAAGACAGTCTCTTATGTTCACACACAAAATGTTCCCTTTAGATCCTATCAGCAGTATACAAGGCCAGTACTGAGTTGACTATGATCAGTGAAGCCACCCTAAATAAATTCATCTGTTTTTTGCATTTCTGCTAGTGAGAGTTATCCAGCAACAACTCGGCTTCTGTGTTCCTGGATAGATCCTCAGTCTTTCACCTTTTAGGAACTGACTGGGCTGTCCACATATGCAGCGCTGGCGCAGCAGGCAACCAGGAGTAGGCAGCAAAATTCTCTCTGCCATTTAGTATATCTCTACCATTTATTAAATTAAATTTTCACTAAATTAGTACTAGTATTAGTAAATAGTATATATCTCTACTAGATGCATATAATCAGTTCAGGTGTTATGTAAGGTAGAAATTAAACAGGTTTATTCTTCTGTGTATGTTTCAGAATTTCTTTTTCCAAATGAAGTTCTGTAGGAGGTAGAAATTGTGGGTTTTTAAGAAGGGTGTCTGTGGATGCAGGAGTGAAAGATAACATAAGTTGAAGTACAGTGTAATTTCTCTTTTTTAATGTTGCTGAAGAAAGCACAATTACTAATAGATCATTTAAAAAATGTCTTTAAATCTGACCTCTTTTTAAACATCCTCCTTCTTAGCCAGTTTTGGGTTAAGGTTGTTGCAATAATTTGAGACCTTCTCTAAGCCACACAGGATTTCTCAGTAGTAGAGGAGAAAGAGTAAAGACACCAGATCCTTTCTCATTACATGCCCTCTTACTGCAGCTGAAGTTTTTAAAAGTAAAGAGCAGTTCTGGCAGCTCTTGACATAAGATTATCTTTAAGAGACAGGAAAAAGAAAAATGAGATAATTTTTTTAAATTCTCAGAGAGCTGAGTGGAATAGCTGTTACAGAGTGCTCACCCATCAGTGTGGGAAAGCCAGATCTTTATTTAACCATTCCCTGTGACACATAAACACCCCCTCTTACATAATATACATATATAACATTAATTAACTGTTTAGTTTAAAACTAATTGAGTCTTGTCCTCCATTTAGCCCTGGGGACTATCAAATGACAAATCTGGCCTGACTTTTTTAAAGCCTGGTGTCTTATTTGTGACAATAAAAGGAAAAGGTTTATGTTAGTTTGGAAACGTTCCATGATTATGTGTGGAATAGCTTTGGCAGCATCCTATTGCTTAGTTGATCACCCATTTTTGGCCATCCCTTTGAGAAATACGGAACAGGACTAATTTCCCCAACTATAAATGTCTGCACTGTAGCCACTTACATCAGAGCTAGTCATCTGTGCTCCCTGTGCAGTGGGAGGAAAGAAACAGCAACTTGTAGAATGAAGTCTTGCTTATTTTAGACATCTCTTTTAGAATGAGATGAATCACTCTTTGCATGCATTTACTTTTTTTCATTTGCTGTAAGAGCTGTGAGATCTCAAAGACAGCTCCACTGTAGATTTCTGAAAATTATTTCAATCCCTTCCATCCACTATTATGGCAGAGTACATAATAATGTACTTTCTAGACAGCAGTTTGTCCTATAATTGTTTTGTTTATTTTATTTCATTCTAATGCAACATTTTTAAGTGCTTATGAAATTTATTAATTGTAAATATTTTTGATGATATGTTTAAATGTAGTTAAAACACTGAAATATTGTGCAAGCTCTGTGAGAAAATCATTGTTCCCTTCTCCACTTTGAAGAATTGTAATCCTTTGGCTAGGCAAGGATAGCTTAAGCAATACAAGCAGCGAAGGATATATGCAATTATCTCAATAAAAAGACCTCGTGTTTTTAATTCTAGATCAAGAATGGAAACAATAATCATCCACTGAAATAAGGCATAATAATATTAGGAGAACTCTAGTCATTCTCTGAAGTTTACTGGATATTTATTATATATAATTATATATATGTAATTATATATTTATTTACAATGCATATTAAAGGTACAAAATTCTCCTGGTGTTACATGTTTGCGTAGATCAGGCCTTAAAAGAAACTTATTTTAACAGCAACCTTGAAAATTTCATACTACTGAATTTACTTAACTTTGGGTGTCAACAATGTAGAGATCTTTCTCCAAGTGAGCAGATTTTCCTTGTAGTGGCTGGAAGGGGATGCATTTTAACATTTTAAGGAACAACTCATCTGATTTATTTTACACATTTACTTTAAGACAAACCTAATCATGCATTGAAAATGTCTGTTTCTTTTCACTGGCTGTAGTCTTACAAAAACTAACAGTGCTGTACATTCTTTCTTATATATGTGTGATTTCTGGCAAATGAATTACACTTCACTGTTTTTCATAGTCCTTGTCTTTTTGACCTTCTCACTGTTCATGAAAAATTAACAGTGGGAGTACTCACATAGGCGTACCCATATCATAATTTTAGGGGAACAGCTTCTGCATGATTTTGACTAATGCCAAACTGCAATCTTCCGAAGAGATGAGAACTGAGCACCGTTCTCCAGAGGCAGTTTGAATGCAGCAACCTTATTTTGAAGCCTTAGGGGTTTTAAACCTATATATGTGAGCCATGTGACACCTGCATCTTTGAGGCTAGAGAACTCTTTCTTCTGGTACTTATGCAACAAGGTCACTGTGTTATCAGGGCACAGGTTCAAGAGTTGCTTTCAGACAAGTTCAATATCTAATCGCTTTTCTGCCAAAGATGAAGTTTACTGTGTGTCAGTGTGGTCACTGCACTTAATACAAATGAATAAGCTCAACTTTTCAATGTGGAGATTATGGTCTTTGACAAGCTTTTAGTTTATGGCATTCATAAATGCTTTTTATGAAGTATGATGAAATGCATTGTCAGATTTTAAGTGAGCAGATTTCAAAAAATCTCATTATGTCTGAGACTAACTTAACAACTACAACTTTTTTTCTCTTATTGCTGGTATTTCTAAAAGAAAATAAAAAACTTCTGTATGGTAACATTTTTCTGCTCTGGTTTTCTAATTGCAGCCTGAGAAGACCTGCACAATCATGTACTGATTGCCATCTGTTTTTACAAAACATAAAATTTCTGTCAAATTATGTTCCTGCTTTTCACATTTAGAGTTGTAGAGAGGTCTACCATGGAGTAAGCCCTAAACACACCTGTACCTGACTTTATACCTCAACAACTAAACACAGGCCTACAGACTTACTGGTAAGTGGCCCCAATATTTGTGCCCATCTTTACTGGTACAAATGCCAAGATCTCCAATAGGTCAGTTGTTAAATATGAAGTGATTATATCTAGAAATTTCACCTGTTCAAGTAAAATATTAAATGTTAGAAAATGCATGACTGTGCACTTATTAGGAAGATGGAAATAAAGTAGAACTGTCTGCACTCTCTAGTTTTGCTAGTATAACTGGACTTGTTAATTCTTCCAAGTTTATGGGTCAACAAAAGCAATTGCAAATTTTTATAGCTGCAAGAACTCATTACAGAAAACAAGTTAGCTGTCCTAATTGTGCACAATTAGTAGTGGTGTAGCTCTTCCGTAGTATTAACCTGGAGTGGAAAACAGAATTTACTGTTCCATCTCTTTTTCTGAAAGGTAGTGATGTTACTGTAAACTCTTCACATGGACATTGAATTCCTAAACCAGAACAATCTTGTACTTTGTAGAATGTGTACCCCAATCAGACTTAGATTTCCATCCTTTAGGCCATAGCATATACAGAACTTTAAAAAAAAACCCCAAATTTGTCAAACATCACACATATATAATCTGATAAATATATATGTATCTGATAAATGAGAGTTTTATTCCTTTTTCAGACTGGGAAGCAGAAGATATTTAACACTACAAAATTTTCCCATAAATGGTACAGTCCAAGAACTTAATAATGCCAAGACAGAGACCTAGTTCTTAGGTGATAAAAACGGAAAGGACACAATATCCAATATGCACCTTCTATTCAAATGTACTTTCATAAATGTTCTTGCTTGGAGAAGGTTCAAATAGGACTCATCCAACCAGCTGAACAACTGTGAACCATTCAACAGTGAAGAACTCTTATTCTGATAGCAGTTATTATAAATTATGTCATGATAAAAAGAAGCTATACTCAATAGCTTACTCCAAAATTGTCATATCAAGATTCTACAAGGCTGTTTTGTTGCATAACCATCAGCTTGTAAGATGAATAAAGAGAAAAAGGAGAGGGGAGAACACATGGCAAATATTTTCCTCCATTACTCTCCAAGATTTACTGTAAAGCAGCTTTATATATGAGGTACCACACGCATATGCTTCTGTGTATCAAACTCCCTTCTAAAATCTTTTATGCCAATTTGTCCTACAATGCAATCACGGTGGTGGTCTCGCCTGGTCTACACCTGTCTATGGCAGGACAGTCTACTTAAGGAATAAATAACTCTAATTTCATGAATTAAAATCTTTGATGGCAAAAGGAAATTTTTTTTTAATGACGGTATCTAAGCCTGATGAGGATTTCTGCTGTGTCAGTTAGGATATTAGACTTAAAAGCAGACCAAGCCAAGGACTGCGCCACCTTTTCCATTAAAAAATGTATCTCAAATCACTCATTGCTTCCTGAAATAGTTTGCGTAAAATTGTCTTAGGCTATTTTTTGCCCAGAGTTGTCATTTAGTTTCAGCAAATATACTACTTCTAATTGTGTTTTAAATTAGAGAAAGCTGGAAAAAAACCCAACTCACCACTACCTATACAGTAATAAATTTTCATTGCTGATCAAGGGTCTTTGAGAAATAGAAATATTCTGGGAAAAATAAATTAAAAAAAAAAGTAGTATTGAGTAAATAAAGAGTCTTCAAAACTATTTTTAGAAAAACTAATGGTGATGTTGTTGAGTTTTACAATGTTCAGAATTATATTTTGGGAATTTTTGGGGTTTTATCACCTTTTTATCCAAGCTGGAACTGTGTATATGTGTAGTTAAATTAGCCGGTGGGAATATCTCCAAGGACTGCATTAAAGGGAATCAAAATCAGGAAGTAAAAACATCTATGTTTGCTGCCCATGTCCTTTGCTCTTGGAAAGTGTATGATGGGAATTAACTTGTATTCTGGAGGTTGTAAATCAGCAGAGATGAAATTATGATTTAATTCTCATGAACACATATTAAGGACCCTGCTTTTTTCCTATGTGTGTTATCACAAACAAGTTCTTATATAACACATAAAACTTTTCATTCAAGCTCTCATACAATACAATTGCCTCTTTGATTAATTCATGAACTAGTTGAAAGTCTGCCCAAAGACTGTTACAAAACAGGCCAAGTATAGGGGAGCAAATATTTAAGTCAAAGATTCTAAGTCAGAATTGTAGAATCTGTATACAGCATCCTGCTGCAATTGTGTGCGCAATTGCTCTCCTACTGAAATCATAGAAACATAGAGGGGCCTATGTTGGAAAGGACCCTACTGATCATCTCTTTCCAGCTGGCCTGTCATGGGCAGGATACCTTCCACTACACCCAGTTGCTCAAAGTCCCATTCAACCTGGCATTGAATACTTCCAAGGAGGGGGCATTAATAACCTCGCTGGACAACCTGTTCCAGTGCCTCACCACACTCACAGAACTCCTTCCTAAAGTCTAATTTAGAATCTGTACTCCTCCAGTTTCAGTCCATACCCCCTTGTCCTATCTCTACACATCCTTGTAGAAAGTCTTTCTCTGGCTTTATTTCAGGCCCCTTTCAGGTACTGGAGTGTGCCAACAGTCTCCTTGGAACCTTCTTTCTTTCCAAGCTCTCTTTCACTCCTTTTTTCAAAGGAGAGGTGTTCTAGCCCTCTGATCAACTTGGTGGCCCTCCTCAGGACTTAATCCATGTCCTTCTTGTGTTAGGGACCCCAGAGCTGGATGTAGCACTCCAGGTGAGGGTCATAAAGGAATAGAATATGAGAGGAAATCACCTCCCTTAAGCTGCTGGTCATGAAGATTTTGATAAAGCACAGTATATGACTGGTTTGTTTTGCTGTTTCCCTCCCATTAGAACAGAACTTCATGAAGATGAGGAACTTAACACCCCTTACTCTCCAATTAAGTTTCTTGGAACAGAAAAATAAGTCTCCAATGCTGAAATGCTATCTTGAAGTGATAATAACAATGCAAATTCTACTGCCCTAAAACAAAGTCAGAAAACAAGAAAGAAAACAGGCTCAGCCTGCATAAACCTGCCTCTAGCCTTTCATACATTTATATTCTATGGGAAAATCCTTCTGAGCATGGACAGGTGTTTTTCAGTCTTGGAATACAGACACAGTCTTGGCAATTAAATTTCTAACCAAACATTCTCCTGTTCCCCACTCCCTCAATTAAAGACAGTTGCTCTACTCTTCTTTTCTAGACCCAAACATGTTTTCCTGTTCCAAAAACCTGAAAGTGTTCCCAATATCAGAGATCAGTGACAAAAAAGAAGACAGAGGCTCCTTTTAGGAACAGACTCCAGTCATCTAACCCAAAGAAACACATGATCTTGAGACATGAGTTTGTCCGCCTGCAATATGTGCATACTTTTCACATATCAAGGTTCTGGCCCTGCATATAATTTTTTTTTTTTTTCATTTCTAATTTGGTCACACCTCCTTATTAACTCCTATATAAATGGAATCACTATGTTTTCCAAGCACAGTAATAGGAAATACAGTCACAGAGCATACATGCTGCTTCTGGAATAAGATGAAATTCACCTATCAAATTCAGGGCGTAGATAAAAGATTTGGAAGAAAATATGAGAGTATTTGTTCCATAACTCTTCTAAATAGAAAATCATGGGAATACTGTTAAATATCCTAGTCTCAATCCTCAGTCTTGATAAATAGAAGTAGACTAAGTCTACTTGTCTACTTAAGTCTACTTAGTCACTTGATAAATAGAGTGACTGACACCTGAGCAGGCTGTGAATATTTTCAGAAACCAATGTGAGATCTTCAGAAGAATGTGAGATTCTTCATGCAGGAAGATCCATTTTTAAAGTTCCCTCACCCTAGCTTCAGTCACTGCAGTGACTGTGAAGCACACTGAGCTCTGAGCATGAGATATTTACAGATTCCCACATAAAACCAGTGCTGTAAGTTTGTAAAAGAGATTTTTCATTTCTTTGCTCCTAATGCACCCAGTGTGACAGAAGCAACTTGTCTTGCTCCCATTTGGGATCTCTTCAAATACATATACAGAAATTCCATATTAAAAACCTCCTTCCAGGTGGAAGGATCTCTCTATTTCAGTACTAATTGAAAAATGGTATAATCATCCCATAGAATCTGAATTACAAAGAGAATTTGTCCAGATGAGTCTTTTGTCTCATAACGCACCCAAAGTATACACAGACACCTCAGGCTTGCACACACCCTGGTCTGGTTTATTGTTGTAACTAAGCACTAGACCTGTCTACACTTATTTTATGATTTATTTGTTTTTATTGAAGTTTTTTAAAAATAAGCAGTAGTATTAAGCTTCGGTTTGCAGTTTCAGATATCCCCAGTCTCAATATCATAAAGCAACATCATGATGCTGTAGAGGTGAGTGTAAAAGAAAAGTGCAGACAGTATCTAGAGGTCCACCTGCAGCTGGAAAAGATAGAAGACAATAAAATACAGCATGTGTGCACTTAGCTGACAGTGGCTAATTTTCTGTCTGGAAAATAGCTGCAGTAGAACTTACAATTGGAAAGAAAGATAATTAAATTCCCTGGGCACTCTAAGAGAGTTATGAGCAGTTTCACAGTGATTGTTTCCAACTCTCACAATGAATAGAACAGCTACAAATGCAACACAGTAGCTTTCTAAATAAAGTGTGCCCATATAAGCTTAATATGTATCCAACTCCTTTCAATTATTATTCAGCAATGCTTCATTGAAAGAACAGATCAAGAATTTTATTTTTTTAGCATTAATGGCACAGCTGAGCTCCTACTCATAATGCCAGAAAGACACTGTTTGGCGAGGCTCTTTAAGCCTTACTTTAATACCCAAAAAGCACTCTGATATGCATTTGAACTGAGCATTTAATAAAAAGAATGATACAAAAAGCTTTAACTAAAAGTGTAGTATAAGAACAACTATCTTGGGTTAGACAAATGCCAGCCTAATCTCATATTCTTTTTCATGCAGTGACCCAGAGTGAATGCTGACCAAACCTAAGAATATGGTAAATGTACTGTGAGAGTTCACACCATGCTCCCCAGTTCCAGTTTAAGGGACTCCCAATTCAGAGAGTATTAATCGTGAGGACAATTAATCATTGTTCTCATGAGTAATAGCTCCTGATGGATTATTTTTCTGTTTTTTCTAACTGGTTTCTGAAAGCATGGAATCTTTCAACAATCTCAATGTCTTACAGCACCAAACTTCACAGATTAACTACATGCTATACGGACAACTATGTCCTTTTCTTGTTTTGAAAATTCCACCTGATGGGATTTTTTGCTATCTTATCAAGAGTCGTGATTTTATAAATGTATATATCTTCCTTCAAATGTCTTGTTCCCAGGTCAAATACTGGTAGACAATATATTTAGAGGATTTCTTGCTTTCTTTCCTACTGTTTTCTGTATCTTCATTTCTCTTTACCATTTTGGAGGCAATGGGGCAGGTAACTGGATCTACAGGGAGCTTTCAAAGAATATATGCAACATAGATTTTTACAAGACATGTTTTGTGTGTGTTTGATTATTTCTTTTCTCAACATTTCTATTTATACAGGCCTTTTTTTTTTGCTTTTGATTGCTATCAAACGCTGATCTGAAGTTCTCAATGAACTGTCTACAATGTCCTCATAATACTTTTTTTTGTAAATGACATTAATTAACACAAATATTTTCATTACATATAGCTTCTCAAGACTGTTTCCTTTAGCACATTATATTCCATTTATCAGCATGTAGTTCCATTTGCCACTTTACAGTGCAGCCACTCATTATAAAACTTAACTGTAACTTTTCGGATCACCACACATCATCTTATTCACCCTGTTTTCAAATTACTTTTGACTATGTTAAAATGGCACAACCTAGTTTTTATGGACTATACTGAGAAAATGCATCCAACTGGAAAAATTGCAGTTTCTTTCTATCTTTTAACTTCTTAATTTAATATATCATAGGTCCACAAAAAGACTTATTTTCATATCACTATGGTTTCCTTAAAAGGTTTTGTAGAGGAACTGTGCTAAAAGCAATTTCAAATCCAAATAAATATTATTTCTGCCAACCAATTCATATCATCAACAGTTTCTTCAAAGAATTCTGATATAATTATTAAATATGATTTCCTACATAAAAAGTAGTACTTGCTTGTCATTGAATCATAATAATAAATACGTTGAATTATCTTAGGTTTTAACATGATTTTATACTGTTCAGTAAATAAGGTCTGTAGTTCCTTCCACCACTTCTGAAATGTTTTTAAAATTAGTTGTGTGTGAGCCATCTTTTAATTCACTGGTAAGAGAGCATTCAGTGTAAGGATTATTTAAATATCACAGTTGGCAGTTTAGCAATTTTACAAGTGAGTTCTTTTAGAAGTCTACAGAGAATACCATCTGCCATAAGTAATTAGTGTTCATTATATAGATTTATTTTAGAATGTCTTCAAATGTCCCTTTATGTGAGACAGTCCCACAGGGTAATCTTGAAGGCTAATTAAGCTGATTCATTAAAATAGATTACTTATATAGCTGAAAGAAAAATCCCTTACAGTTCCTAGGAACAATGGATGCAAACCACATGCATAGAATGAGTGACTGCATCTTGGAAAGGGTTGTAGTGATGATCCTGGTGGAAAAGCAATAAAATCTCACTCGAATTCCAAAGATATCAGTAAATTAGCTACTAATCCTATCCTACCCTTTGGCAAAAAAAAAAAAAAAAGGAAGTGAAAAAGTAGAAGCCAAGACAAAAATCAGAAGCTCCTAAAGCTCCTAAGTAGGAACGTCACTGAAAATAGGATCTTACACAATTTTACCTTATGGACAACATTAATAACACATTACTACAATACACCAATGTACTGTTTTGTGTAAGCTCTGAAATATTGCAAAAAACATGGAGGAGAGTCAGAAAAATAATCAGAAAACTCCATTTCCTCACAAAGGAAAAAATTAGCTATTGAATAGAGGTCCAGTGGAGCTAAGTATTCACTCCTATTTTATGTCTTCAGAACAAGTTATAAAGCCTTTTTGGTATATATGCTTTGATAAACTTTAAAGCTTCTAATGTCTCCATTCTCCATTTCTGTCTGTAAGAGATCATTTTTCCATGTGGGACTAATGAACTTAGCAATTACTTCAACATGCTTGAAAATCATATTGTTTATTTCCCAGAAATCCTATGTTGATAGCATGACAAAAAAAATGCAGGGAGAGTATGGATGCATGTTCATGTCAGAAATTCTGCAAGTCCTTATATAAATACGTAAGTAAGTAACTCAGCTGAAAGTGTGGATAAGCACAAAAATGACCCTGAATTGCTGCTGACAACCTGATACCTATGAGACTGAATACTTTTGTTTGGTAGAGATGCATTTCTTTTCAGATCATTTGTCTTTCATGTACTATTGAATGTAAGTTGTGTCTCAGTGACAGACTGATTGATTGAAACAGGGACAGAGAGAAACATCATTAATTATTTAAATAATTTTCTGGGTCATTTTTGAGGGCATAACTTGAAGAGACCTGGCTGTCTCGCAGTTGAAAAACCTACCATTATATAGCAATTGAGCCAAACGCTTATTTTGATAGTTTGACTTATGTAACTGAAAAATACTTTTTTTTAGAAAGACCAGTGCAACCAAACTCAATGATATAGCTATGGGTCTTCAGTTCGATTGCACAGGTACAGAGAACACTCTGCAGAGTAACAAAAGAAAGCTAATTCAGTATTTACAGTGGAAGAAGTTCTGTTGATAACTCATTATGTTGTAACTCTTACCAGAAAAAGCTATTTTAACTTGCATGTGTGTCTTAGTTTAGAAGACAGGTATCGCTAGGGACAAACAGGACTCTCTTTTGAAATGAAGCCTTTATCCGAATTGTTCTAATTTTAGAATTAAGGGGCTCTCAGACAAAGTTGTGAGGATATGGATAACAGTTCTTTACTTATGTTTAACAAGGCAAAACANATGTGAGATCTTACACAACAAACGAATCACAGGATTTTATAGGAAAATGTAGAAGTATAAATCTCATAAATAAGTGTGATCTACACTTCATCAACAACAAGAGAACAAAATCATGGCTATGACTAGTGTCAGGCTAATGCATGAATTTTCCAAATTACAGCTGGCTAGAAATAAGAGAATGAGTCTTTCAAGCCTATTTGAATTCCAAAGATTCCCTAAATTTACAGCATTCAAAGATGGACTTAAGAATGAGGTTAGGGGTGATGTTTTGGCTCACAAATTGTTAAATCAAGGCCCGGATCTACCCAGTGAATGATTAATTCAGTTAAATGACAATCTGTCATCAGTGTTGTGTGACTTTAGATTCTATGTTCCCTAGTCCTCCTTTTGTGAGAGTTTCCAATTAATTCCCTACTGAATGGTAACATGGCACGAGAGCAATTGATCTGCTGGCAAGGAATCAGCACAACATATTCTGCTTCATTCATTGATGAAGCACAGTAGGGAGGTGAACATCAGCCAGCAAAATTGGCTGTGGTGCTTGCCTGTCATGTGATTAGGACAGAAGGACTTCAGGAATGAATGAAATTAATTCACAGACAGGAAATGGACCAGCTGACAGTCTGAGGACATGTTCTCCAAGAGCACTGATGGAACATGCAAGTCAACAAAATCAGTTGGGAGACAAACCTCTATCAAAGGATATTTTCTCATACTTCTAATCAAGTCCACTAGGAAAATGGATGAAGTGGATTTACCTTTCACATAGACCACAAAAAATCCCAGAGTTCCTAAAGTGTGCATCCTACCTTCTGCTTTATAAGGTGTGAGCCACTCTTGGCACTTATGAATTTGACAGGGAATCTCAAGTTAGTTTTGGGCCTCATGCAGAGCACAGCAGTACATGGCTCTCTGTACAGCTATGTTAGTCATGTTCTTTCCTTCTACTCTTTCCTTCATAGTCCCTTGCCACCCTCTTTGACAAAGAGACTAGCCTCTGACAGAAGCTAAGTTCACATGAAGACACGAACCCTGCCCAGCAAGAATAACATCATGGCATATCACGTCAATCTAACTTTTACCAGAGTCTCGGAAAGATAAGGTATCCTACCCAGTACAGAACAATTCCTAATACCTGTTATTGTACAGGAAAAATGTAGAATAACAGCCTTCTTGGTTAGAGTATTTCCGCTTTGCTAAAAAACATGTTCTCCACAAACAAGTTCTTAATCAGCAGAATGTCTGATACTCCAAGCTTTACTCATAGAATTCCTTGTACATGCTGACCAACAGTACTGACAAGTCCTTTCATCCCTTTCTAACCTCCATGATGTCCAAGAAATTGTGTGCTATTAATAGGAAATACTAATATCCTCCAGTTATTTCTGTCAGGTAGTACACTCATACATGACAGGACTGGTGAGATGTACCTATGTCAGAACATCATGCAATGTCACATTTGTGCACCTAGAGTTTCTTTTGTCCTTCCTACAAAGTATGTTGAGCATGGTATGTTTAGACTGATATTTATAAGCTCATGAAAGGAAAAAGTATTCAGAAGACTTTACCATTTCATACCTTGTAATAAGGCCGTGAAACTTCCAGTTTTAGCATCTCTGACAGATTTATGATATTTCATGGTAGGGTTTGGGGTTATATGGGGCTTTTTTCTTCAACAGAGTTTACTTAATCTGTTTCAAAACTCTCTCAAATAGAACTTCCATATTAGCAGTGTGCACAGAATGAGAAATATACAAACAAACAAAAAATGTTCAGCATTTGTATAAACACAGAGTGGAGAAAGTCTGCAAAACAGTACATGTGCTGGTGGAGACAGAGGTTCACTTTAAAGGAAATGGGGGAGTAATATGAAGAGAAATGAAATCATAGCCATAAAACAATCACCTGTTCTTGTAAAATTCACCCTTAAGGATAAAATAAGTGCGTAATAATTTCCCTGAGTTTGTGACAGGGTCACAGAGGCTCATGGTGTCGATATAGTTCACTGATCACTTGGTCTCACAGGCCTGCCAGACAAACTGAAGTCTCAAGGGCCCTTGAAACTAAAATGCCTCTCTAAGTTCAGAGCATATCAGCACTCTTCCAACAGCTCTTCACAAGGTAATTACTAATTTTAACCACAAGCATACACAGACTCCTATTCATAATACTCAGATGTAAATTAAAAATCTGAATTCTCAGCTGATAACCATATAAAAAACCTGGCCTTTTACTCAAAAAAATTTTCACAACATTTTACTTCAGTGGAAAACAAGCCTGGGAGGGCATGACAAACATATTTATTACTGTTATCTCTTTGGTCTGGTGATCTGTTTTTTATATGGTTGTTTGACATTTCACAGCTTGTTAGAATATAGCATTAACGAGTGAGATTTTTAACTAATCTAATTATTTGTTGTCAAAGGAGACCTAAAGATGTGTCAGCAGAGCCAAACAGCAAATCCATGGGAGAAATGGAGCTTTAAACAATGATGAATATCAGTTGTTCAATCCCTCAAGAAAGTAATTCAAATGAGAAGATGAAAAGATTGCAATGATCTAATAATATGACTTCTTCTTAAAAACATGTTTGAAAAGTATAAGTTCATTTTTTTCAGACACCTTGAAATAGGACATTCACTCTCTTGTGCTTAAGTCATCTCAATTCCCTCCAAAATTTTGTGTGTTTCTACGGGAAGGTAAAACAATTTCAATGTGTTGGTGGATCAGAGTCTGGACATGCCCTGGCCATGGACACTCACAGCCCAGAGAGCCAAACGTGTCCTGGGCTGCATCCAGAGCCCCGTGGGCAGCAGGGCAGGGAGGGGATTCTGCCCCTCTGCTCTGCTCAGCTGAGACCCACCTGGAGCACTGCATCCAGAGCTGGGGCCCCAGCACATTCAGGATGTGGATCTGCTGAAGCAGATTCAAAGGAGACTACCAAATTAACTAGAGGAAGAAAGCCCCTGTCCTATGAAGAAAGGCTGAGAGAACTGGGCTTGTTCAGCCTGGAAAAGAGAAGGCTTCTGGCACAGGGTTACCTAATTGCAGCCTTTGAGTACCTAAAGGGAGCCTACAAGAAAGATGGAGGGGGACTTTCTTTTTACAAGAACATGTAATGAAAGGACAAGTATTCTGACTGAAAGTAAATTTAGATTAGGTATTAGGAAGAAGTTCTTTATTGTGAGGGTGGTGAGACTGGTAGAGGTAGAAGAAGCTGCACAGAGAAGTTCTAGATGCACCACCCCTAGAAATGGTGAAGCTCTGAGCAACCTGGTGTGTAGTATAAGGTGTAACTGTCTATAGCAGAGGGGTTGAAACTACATGATCTTTTAAGTCCCTTCCAAACTAGGTCATTCTATGATTCTATAATCCTATAATTCTATAATTTATTTCCTTGACATCCTTCAGTCACTGAGATTGGCAATCACACGGTAGCTCTAGAATGTTGAGATTTTACAGAAGTAGATGTGGACATTAATAACAAATTCAGACCAGCATGGTTTTAATTCTTTTATTTTTACTGATTCCAGACTTTTTAATAATATGTCATCTAATGAGATATAGTAGTAGAATTACCTTTTTAAAATTATATTGGAAAGTTGTATCTGTAGTTACAGAATTATCACAAGACTGGAATTCTGGGCCCATACTGAGCTCACACTGCGCTGTCAACACTGAGAAGATGAGTTTTACATGGGGAGGGAGTAAGCAGTTAGGATGTTTACTGTTTAGAAGTATATGAAATTAATTTAAAAAATAAATAAGTCTCATTACAACAATCTGCAAGCTATCCTGTGTGGAAAGGATACTCCACACTCCAACTGAAGCTATTCTATTGCAGAGGGAATAAAGATTCATTGGACAAGAAAACAAGCATCACTCCTGTGTAGGAAGACACTATTGCTGCCCCTGGCAGATGTGACTTATGCCTTCCTTGGGTGTCCAAAATAATTTCTGCATTTTGTTCAGTGATTTTTCAACATGAAATCAACCTGTCCTGAGAAAAGGCCTGGGCCTCATGATTTAGCCTCCCTGCCTAATGTACAAACTGGAACATGATGTTGCATTCCTAAAGCAATAGGCTTGGAAGATCAGGTTAAATACCCTGCTCTGTCTGATTATCTATCAGGTTATCAGGTTCTGATCCTTAGAGGATGGAGGAATGCCAGAGATCACTAATGAAGATTAAAACCCCTTGGTGACGCATGGGATTTAAGACATATTTTTGTTATCTTCGTTCACATGACAGTACTCCAGGGATCTTTTGCACCTCTACCCTAAGCAGAATACCATCACTAGAAATTTAGAGCTCTATCTATGCAGTATTTGGATTCCCTTGTATCATCAGGCACGAACGATAAGTATTACAATGTTGAAAAGGAAGTCACCCTCAGTCACTTTTTTAAATTAATGTCTCTATGTCCACAAAACAGTATGTTCATTAAGAGATTATGGTGTCCGAATAGACAAAAAATTTCTTATGGTAAGAAACATTTCTGTAACTGTGAATATATTCACTTTTGTGAGCAATAGAATGTTTGTGAAGACTTGAATTTTGATATCCAAATTGGGAAAAGATTAAGTTCTCAAAATGACACACCCACAGGCTTGCAAAATACCATGGTTTCAGTTAAAAACAGGACAATTCCAAAGCTGCATTTACCAAGAGGTAATGAGACAGCAAAACTCTGAAACTGAAACACTTTGATAAACAACTAGCACCATATTAACCGCTACAGCTTTGTAACCCAAGGATTGTTTTGGAATATGAGTGTTTTTGCTGACAAGGACAGTATCAGGACAACAGGATATCTTCTGCAAACCTCTTGGTTCTTAATTTTAATTTTATCCACTCAGCTCTATTTAGGTCAGCAAGTGCATGGAATAATTATGCTCTGAAAATAAATATTCATATCAGAAAGGGAAACTGCCCTATTTAACTATGGTTGAAAATAATTAAGCAACATCAGTGATAGTGAAAATTTCACAGCAGGCAATTGTAACAATGATAGGTCATGCTTGCACTGTGAAAGCTTTGATACAAAGCCTGTGCCACTGTTAGCTCAATGGAGAGTTAGTCACTCTGCATTAGTAAGCATTTGACTGTATGATTTCCTAACAGAAGGTCTAGGACATGTCTGAACAATTTTTAAAATACTGAGAATTCCTCCTTCACACTGCAGAGCCTTGGTTCTTCCAGGAGGT
Organism: Sitta europaea; assembly: GCA_013400255.1. Classification (NCBI taxonomy): domain Eukaryota; kingdom Metazoa; phylum Chordata; class Aves; order Passeriformes; family Sittidae; genus Sitta; species Sitta europaea. The sequence goes on from VXBS01006234.1 coordinate 105,707, forward strand.
GGGAAGGAACATGCAGTGCAAAGCTGTTCTTCTGCTTTACAGAAATACATATCAATATGGATGTGTTTCTAATCTGTAAATGTTCTCCAGCTCCACTTTCCTTAACAGTGCATCAGGCTTCTAAAAATCTTTACTTTTATGCCTCATAACTCAGCTTGAAAAACTCACTTCTATGTAACAGATGGGAAATTTTCAGCTTGAGCACAGGTCTCACCTTCACATTTAAACTAAATATTAAATCA
>VXBS01006236.1:0-73045 GCA_013400255.1 Sitta europaea
GGGAGCCCGCGCCCGCCTCACCCGCGCTAGGCCAGGGCCGCGTTCCGCGTGTTGTGCAGGGCCGGGCTCGGAGCGCGGCGGGACCGTGGCCCCTTTGCTCAGGCGTGAGGGTTGCGTGCAGTTCGAAAGCTTTCAACCAGCTGAAGGCAACTTAGAGGAAAGATGGGGTAGGGCTGTTTGAAGGAGCGTGTGGGGCAGGGGGAATGGCTTCAAACCGAAAGAGATTTAGATTAGATAGAAGGAAAAAATTCTTTACTGTGGGGGTGTTGAAGCACTGGAACGGGTTGTCCAGAGAAATTGTGGATGCCCAATCCCTGGAAGTGTTAAAGACCTGGTTGGATGGAACTCTGAGCAACCTGGTGAAGTGGAAGACGTCCCTGTCCACGGCAGGGCGGCTGGGACTTCGTGTTCTTTAGGGTCTCTGTCCAACCCAAACCATTCTGTGGTTTTTTCAGGGAGCTCTTTTAAAGACTCTCAGAGCCTGGAATCTGAAAATGGCCTTGGCTGTGTTCTCGCCTAACTCTCTTTCCATTCCTGCCTTCTCTCCCAGGTGTTCAAGCGCTTCGTGGAGATCGGCAGGGTTGCCTTCATCTCCTTCGGGCCCCATGCTGGCAAACTGGTGGCCATCGTGGATGTTATTGACCAAAACAGGGTAAGTTGTGAGTGCTGCGCCTGTATTTCCTCTCTTCTGCCTTAATAGAAGCTGGTATGCTAAGGCTGTGTGTATTGACTTCAGTAGAAATTTTGTTTTCAAATAAGTAATTGATAAAAGGATAGGATTTAACAGCTGTTGTATTTGAAACCTTTAGGAGCTTGCTTTTTCTTGGCAGCAAGTGATTCATCACTCTCTGCCGTGTTTCTTTGGTGTAGAAGTGGACAAGGGATGTTAGTTGGAGTCTAAAGCTTATGAATGGAATGACATTAATGTATGTGTAAAGTGCCTATTTGGGCTAGGGGACTCTTTCTGTGCACATCGTAGTTTTGTGTGCCTTTTTTTTAATTCAGTTTTGTTTTTTGTCAAAAGCAGGTTTTTAAAATTCTTTCTGTAAAGCTCGGGGTGTACAGGCAAGACTTAACAATCTCCACTTTTGTCTGCATAATACGTGTTTCAGTTTTGTTCAGTGTTGGCAAGATACTGTTCATACATTATTAGGACATGTCTGTCTAAATCAAATGCAATGAGAAAACTGCTGCAAACCCCCCACATTTGTTTCCCTTTTTCAGGCACTGGTGGATGGCCCCTGCAGTGGTGTCAGGAGGCAGGCCATGCCCTTCAAATGCATGCAGCTGACTGACTTTGTCCTGAAATTCCCACACAGGTGAGTTGGCATCTTTCTTGACCTGTGTAAAAAAATCCCATGCTGTCACTTGATGACTGATAATTGCTAAGTCTAGAAAGTTCAAACAGCAGTGGATTAACAGTAAAAATTTAGCAGACTGTGATATCATAGTTGAATATATTTAGGTTTTCATGGCCAGTGTTGGTGGATAGCTGCCGTTCAGGAGCAAAGGAAGTCTCAGAGTAGTCGAGGCATCTCACAGGTAGTTCTGTGGTGGATGGTGTAGGGGAAAGCACTGTAGATGCTGCTGCAGCTTTGCTTTTGCTACTGCTAAAGTCACCTTCAGGCATTACATAGGTTGCCTGCTTACAGAACTGCACTGGAATTGCAGGAGGCTGAGCTCATTCTGTTCTTTTAGCTCAGTTAATGTATAAATTTCTGTAATTTAGAATCAAAAAAGGGCAGTGCTTCTGATCCTGAAGCAGTGCTAGGAATAGCTGCTCATTTGAACAATAAGGTAGATTGGGAGCAGATCTGGAGGTCCATGATCAGTGGCATGGGGTCGGGTTGGAGGCCAGACACCAACCTGCTCCTGTCACTTGTGGTGTCCCCCAAGGTTCAGTAGTGGGCCCAGTATTGTTTAACTTACACAACAGTGACTTGGATGAAGGGGCAGATGCCTCCTCAGCAAGTTCATTGATGACACAAAGCTGGGAGGAGTGGCTGATATCCCAGAGTGCTGTGCTGCCATTCAAAAGGGTCTCAACAGGTTGGAGAGATGGGCAGAGAGGAAACTTTGAAAGTTCAGCAAGGGCAGGTGCAGGGTCCTCATCTGGGGAACAATAATGCCAAGCCCCTGTAGAGGCTTGAGGCCAGGCTGCTGGAAACCTGAGGGTACCACAAGCTGTCCCTGAGTCAGCAGTGTCCTTGTGGCCAAGAAGGCCAATAGTGTCCTGGGGGCATTGGGAAGAGCACAGCCAGCAGGGTGAGGGGGGTGATATCCTGCCCTGGTGAGGCCGTACCTGGGGTGCTGTGTCCAGTTCTGGGCTCCTTAGGACAAGAGAGGTGTGGATCTCCTGGAGCAGGTGACTGAGCACTGGAACAAGTTGCCCTGAGAGATTGTGGAGTCTCCCTCACTGGAGAAATTCAAGAACCCCCTTGACACAATCCTGTGCCATGTGCTCTGGGATGGCCCTGCCTGAGCAGGGAGGTTGGACCAGGTGCCCCTACTGTGGTCCCTTCCAACCGGACCCATTCATGCTGTGGTTCTGTCAGTTCTAGTGAAGCATTTATTCACCAGAATGTTAATTATTCCATAGAGAGAGGCATGTTACATTGACTTGAAGTAAGTTGTCTGGAGTAATGTAGTAGTCATCTTCCCTTGAATGAAATTTGGAAGGTCAGTAACAGAGAGGACCTTTTTTAATAAAGACTCTGAATATGATTTTGTGACTGTTCTATGCAGTGCTCGTCAGAAGTGTGTGCGACTTGCCTGGGAGAAGGAAAATATAAATGAAAAATGGTCAGCAACAAGATGGGCAAAGAAGATTGAAGCCCGAGAAAAGGTAACAGTGTTTCACTGGGTGAGGAGTATGTGTACTGCTCCTGCTTTATAAAATTAGGTACAGTGTAAAGGCTGCACATTTTCAGTAGCAAGCTAGGATTAAAGATAGACAAGGCATAGGTTTTGAACTTAGCAGCCTGAATTTCTTGTAGTTTAACAGTGAATGTGGTTTTGTTCAGTTATTTCTGTTACAGCCTCTTTTCCTGCACCTCTTTTCCTGCATCCTGGGATGGTGCAAAGGCCTTAATTGTGAGCTAGTTCCAGAAGTGCAGCTAAACCTCATTTGGAGATGATCAGTTACTTTTGGAATGCTTTGGAACACTGAGTTTTACTACTTGCATATATCAGTTTCATAACTGATTCTTTTCACACAGAAAGCCAAAATGACTGACTTTGATCGCTACAAGGTGATGAAAGCGAAGAGAATGGTGAGTGTTTGAGTGCTGCTTCCCTCTGGGGTTAATGCTTGCAGCTTTCACTTTAGAGTCACATCCAGTGTTAGTAGCCTTACTTTCACAGCTTGCTGGGGTTATGGGGTGACACCATGGGTGTGAATACCTTGAATTTTCCATGCTTCTTTCTGTATCGCTCCTTTCTGTAGTTGGTTGCACTTGAACTTGTATGATCCGTGTTTCAGTCCTCCCAAGTTATAGCTGAGGAAGGAATTACCTGCTGATAAAATGAAACATTCTGGATGGGTTGCTGTTTGTATTTCACCCTCTAATGAAAATCAGTACACGTGAAATATTGAGATGCCTGAGCTACCAGCCAGAATGATAAAGTCCGCTTGGTAGATTGGAACAGTTTTAGGTGGAATTTGACATTTCAAATATAATGCATAGTAAATGGTGATAATGAAAAGAGGAAGTATCTGAAAGCTTAGAATTAAGGCACAGCATTTGAACTCTTGTTCTTTTCATTCTGATAAAGTGTAAACATTTTATTTTGTTTTTTTTAACAGAGAAACAGAATCATCAAGCATGAAATGAAGAAGCTCCAGAAGATGGCTTCTAAAAAAGGCAAGAAGGCAGGGAAGCCTGGGAAGGCACCAAAGGGTAAAAAGCCAGAGAAGGCACCCAAGGCTAAGAAGCCAGAGAAGGCACCAGCACCGAAGGCACAGAAGGCACAGAAATAAAATGAACTTCTCATTATGTATAACTGTGTCCTTCTTCTGATTTTAAAATTACAAGCATTTGATTTAAATTGTAATCATATGTTTGGTTTTTATTTCTGACAAAGCGTCTGTCTCATTTTTTAATGTCCAAGTGTTGGATTCTAGTATTCACCAGGAACATGCAGAAATGCTTTTGCAATGCTATGCCCAATACTCTATACCCAATGTCAATTGCAATAATTGCATTCCCAGTTATTTGAAATAGGTCATATCCTGATGTTTCAAAGCAGTCTGCTATTGGAATTGGTTAGGAATGTACAAAACTACTTGCACAGTCTTGAGTGTAAAATACATGAAAATAATTACACTAATAGCTCTGTATAAATTTAGGCATATGCTGAAAGGTTGTGTTCTGGTTAGAATACAGGAATGTCAGTGTTTGAAAGACTTGAGAAATTGCTGTTCAAGCACTAAATTATTTTTGAAAAACTTTGACAATTTTTTAAGTAGTGACCTGGAATACTTGGATGCTTCAGATGTCAAACACCATAGTTTCCCTGTAAGCACAGTTACAGTAATTTGTGATATATTAACAAGATGGAGGTTGTTGGCATGTATTTCAGTATACTTGCTTTTCAGAATGTTTAGGGTGAGATTTTGTGTCAAGACCTGTGATTAACTCAAATTCCTTTAAACTATGCAGCATATAATTTCTACTATTTAATCACAAACATCAAGTAAAAAGGGAACATGACCTAAAAATGAGTTCTTCTGAAACACTAAACTGCTCAGTTTAGTTTTTGCGTTACAAAATAATGTTTACAAATCTCAGTGTCAGCATCCATGTAATTTCCTGTTTCCTCCTGTAGTTTCTTGGCAGGAGATTCATTTTCTTCACATTTAATGGAGAAATCTAAGTGATATATCTGGCAATTTAAAAGCAAATTATATATATATATTTTCAGTCAAATATAAATTGGAGGAGGAATTTTATATTTTAAAAATGAGGGTTGTGAGACCTTTATGTTGTCATATACGTACTCAAATATATGTTGTCAAATCCACTGATAAGCATATGTTAAAAATGTGTATTTTAGCTATTTACATGGTTGCTGTTGCGTATTTCAGCCAGCATTAAGTGTACCCAAAGCCTTAGAAGTACACAGTGTTGTGCGAGCTATTTATGTACCCTGGAAATAGAGTTCAAGCACATGGTTGATAAGAAGGGATATAGCTGCTAAGGGAAAAAGGAATCAGAAATTATGCAAATTGGTACTAAAAGTCATGTTCAAGTGTCTGGAGACTTTGATTTTAGATTGGATTTTGAAGTGATTTAATCCACCTACTCTGAAACTCTTAACATGAAAGTAACTAAAGTTCTGTCGACCTGGAGGTGCTTTAAGGTGAAAGATTTGTCCCTTATGGTTCTTGATTTTTTTTACGTACTGTTAAGCTTGGTTATATAAGACCAAGGAAAAAAATGGTAAAAGTGCCTGTGCAGAAAACACATGCCTTCAATCAAGGTGCTCAGAAATGCTTCTACACCACGTACTCATTTTTAAAGGTACTGTCTTCCCCAGAACATCTTTGCTTATGGCTGCAGCAATTTATCCAGTGTTTTCATTTTTACCACTCAGCAGCTGCTGAGGCAGCCAAAACTTTTCCATGATACAAGGTGTACAGTAATCCTTGGGAGCTGGGATTGTCCTGAAGAGCAACCTGGTAGTGGTATCTACACACAGAGAGCGTGGTGTCTGCCCTAGCATTGTGCCACCAGAGCGGGACGTTAAAGATTTAGGCACTGCTGAGCAGAGGGAGGCTTCTGTGCTTTAAAAGAAAGCTGCACTCTGTAACACCACACCTAACAAGCAGGACTACTGTCAAAGTACTGGTTTTTGCAATTTGATGGAAAGGGGAAAAGAGCAGTAACAATATATCAGGTTTTGGTAGGTGAACTACATTTCTGACTGGGTGTTCTATGTCAGCGGCATCTGGTGCTCCTTCCAGCAGCTCTTCAAACCTCTGAAACCTGCAGGTCTGTGTTGTGGGCAAGCCACCTTCCTTTCGGTCCACGGGCCAGCCCTCTGGCCTCGTTCTTTTCTGTAAAGCCACGGGGAAGACGAAGAACTGCAGGAGTGGGGTTTATTTCTGAAGGTTACCACACGATGGCAACGTTAGCTCTTTATAAGGTTGCTCCTAAGGCCAGGCAATTGTGCCTTTCTGTGCAAGGAATGGTGCCAAACAAAAGGGAAGGCACAAACACTTGAGAGCAGCGGATGTGTTTAGCCAATTCTTCATTTTGCCTTCATAGTTGACTAAGGTGCACTTTGCTGGAATGTGGCTATGTGGCTATGCTTCTTATTTTACTTTATTGAGCTGAGCATAAAGAAATGGGGTCTGCTGTTTAGAAAGAGCTCAAAGTCCCTATGTTTGTTCTCTCGTATCACTTCATGCAGAACGTGTAGTGGGCTTGCTGGAGGCAGAGCAGGGCATCTACCCCATCCCTGAGATCAGCAGATAATTGCTGTATTTCCTAAATCAATACCAGTAGTTGGCAAACCCAGTCCTAATCTCTGCGCTGACAAATCTGGGAGACGTGAATAATTCTAAGAGTAGGATTGGATCCCTTAGCATGATCTGTAGTTAAAAGGTGTAAAATCTGCTATTACCATGAACCAGCCCCAGTTCTGGGCCAACTGATTTGCTAGTGATGCATATTTCTTCTTCTTGAAAAATGCTGTATTTGCATGCTTTTGGTTCTTGACTAGCATGTCTGTTACTGTGTTTGGCATCTGAATGTGTTTCAATTTTTTCATTGAAAGAGAAATCTCTGCTTTTAATGATGTACTTGTGACAAATCTGGTCTAATTTATACCTCTATTTATTTTGTGTCGCTTCAATTATAGTGCCCCTTAAATGTTTCCAGCCTGTAAGGTTTCTCTGCTTTTCTCCTGTGCACACTGATAAAGTGTCTCTGAAAGCTCCACGTGCCTGCCTTTTATCGAGATGAAGGGGTGCTAATTTCTATTCACAGCATTATTGGTATTGGAGTAAGGAGAGCTTGCAAGGAAGTGGTAAGTGGAGAAAATTACAGGGATGACTGTGTCATCTACTCATTTCAGGTCTTCAGCTTGTTGTTATTCCATTCTATAATTTGGGTAGGGGCAGAGGGGGGTTGGGTTGGTTTGTTTGGCAGTTTAATTTGGGAATTCTTAATGTTGTATTGAGTTTGAAGTTGCATATACTGTCAATACATTCAGGTACTTTTGAGTTTGTACTGGGGTTTCCTTCACTGAAGCAGAAAGATCACCTTTTACCAATTTAAACACAACACCCCTGGTTGTCCTGCAGTCCTTGTCCCTGCATTGGCAAAGGCCCTGTGTGTACTGGTGATGTACCCACACCCTTTTTTCTGGACAAGCTTCATTCCTGGGGTGGGGACTGTGCAACTTTCAGTTTGTGGTGTGCTTAAGTGGGAATGTGGCCCAACCTTCACTTTGTGCAGCTGTCCCTATATTATATTCTTGTTTTTGGTAAACAAAGAGTTGGTCATCTTTTCCTCACCTCCCTTTCAGTGATGATAAAACAGTGTGGGCTCCAGGCAAGTCTTTCTGGCAAGCTCTCCACCTCCCCCATAACCTTTCAGACTGCTATATACATCCAAATTAGAGAAGACTTTCACCTTCCAGTAGCTGCTAGAAGTCAGCTATTTGTGCTGGTCACCAACATAAAAATTATGCTATTGCCACCAGCACAGAGCCACTTCCTCCTCCCAGTTCTTGTTGCAGAAGAAATACTTTTTAACATTTCCCTGGTTGGAGGGTATTTTTCAGGATTATTTAGTTCTGTAACTGTTCTTCACACATAGTGAGGAGAGGCCCTGACCTGCTCCTCATGGCCCTCAGCAGAAGTGAGCTCTTCCTTCACATCAGCTTTGGGCTGCTGGTGGAGTATGGGTGGTGTTTCTGAGCACTGTGTCCTGATAAAGGTTTATGTGGCAGGATCTTATCAGGAAGCTCTGCTTTGATGAAAATGAGAGATACTTCAAAAAATTAATGGTGTGTATATTTAAATAGCATGAGAGAATATTATCTTTGAGATCTGCTGAAACTTCACCTAACGACACACAGTGGGAGAGCACAACATCTGAATATTTTTCACAAGAACTCATTATTAAAGTTTGAGCCTCCCATTTACAAAAGAAGGGGCCATTGCTAGCTGTGTTATTGCCACAGTCAGGCACTATGTAAAAATATTCTAAGGAAGAGATGGAAAATAGGCTTGAGGCTTTTTCCTTCTTTTTTCTCCCCTGGAATCCATGAACAACTTTACAGGGAGGGGTTTCTTCCTTGTTTATCTTTTATTTCTAATGCTTGTCTCATTCGCATTGCACATATGAGTCTTAGCTCATCCTGGAAGTCTCTGTGGATAATGCAAAAAAACCCAGAGTTCACAGCATAATGAAATAAATTAAGTCTGACTAGCTGAAAGTGGCAATCATTTTTGCTTGCCTGAAGCTTTTTTCAAGGTCCAGGGAGAGGCTGACAAGCTGCTGTTGTTGGCGATGCATACAGATCCTCATCCCAGATGTGAGCAGGCTTCCTCAACTCCTAGACACCAATGTGACCTTGGAAGGAAGGATGTTGATACTGGATATACCAGGTCTCTGCTGGCAGGTCTAGAGTGGGAGGCAGAGTTGCTTTTAAATGTCAACACAGGCATTTGTGCCACGGGACAATTATTTCAACAGGAGACTGAAAAACATCCACACACTCCATGCTGCAAAATAGTGTCTAGCATCCAATTGAAAATTTGACATTGTGGTCAGAAGACCGTCCCAGTGCCATGTCACAGGATGAGAGTGCCCAAGGTGACAGGCACTGCCAAGACCCTGGGTGGTCACTGTCTTCATGGTCCTTGGAAGGAGAACATGCCTGACAAGCTAGACCCTGGCAATCTGACCTTTCTTTCTGGCCACTCTACTCAAAACTTACCAGGAATTTGGCTCCAGGGATACTGCTTTGTACCATTAGCAGATGGTACAAAGTCATCCCTGGGGGCATGGACAGGATGAATTCTCCATGTCGTTCAGTTCCCTTCTCCCTTCTGTGCTATCTACTGGGAGTGACAGTAGAGCAGCATAGGGGGTTCACAGCTCACTCCCTCTCCCATCTGATAGTTCCCAGAACCTAATCCTCTGATTATTAGAAACCTTCTAATTGTCAACCTAAATTTATTCATGACCAATTTATAACCAGGAGGTTCCACTTCTTGCTTCTGTAACTGCAGGGCTGTCAGGAAAGATTCATGAGCCCATATGTTGGTCAGAACCTATTTTCAGCAGCCACCATTCAAAGCTCTCAGATTAAATACTGCCTGATTGCTCCATGTGTTAATTGCATATGCTTTCCCCCATCCTGGCATCACAGTGACAGGGGACTTTACCTAGTGCAAAGGTATGTACACAGCCAATAGACTGTCTCTGTGGTCCCAACTCAAGCATATGCCAATAACTCCTTCCAGGAAAAGAAACAGATTGCTTCTGTCTTGTGTTCTCTCTCTCTCTTTTTGTGGGGTGGAAATGTTCCATGCATCAGTCTGTGTTCATTTTCCCCTTGTTTCTGTGTGATCCTGCAGATTAGAGCTGGAGCTTTGCTGAGATGCTCTGGGGAAAATGAAGTCATACATTACCTTGGTGTCCCCTGGGCTTGGGACACCGGCACACAGCAAACTCAGGAGGGCAGGCTCTGTCCCCAGGATCTGCACTGTTCACATGCAGAGGTAGGAATTGACCTCTGGCAAGGTCTTGGAGAGCCACAGTCACACTCTGTAGGTAGGCAAGGTATGCAGCACTGGTAGCTGCTAACGTGAATCTCAGGCAACAGTGCTCTGTGCTCCCACCTGGCATTGTCTCTGCTCCCTTTCAGGCTTCCTGAAAGCTGTCTGCAGTTTTAAGCCGTGCAGGGAGCTCTGGATGGGGCAGGAGAACTTTTGTTCGCCCTGGCCCTCTCTGTGAGGTGCAAGAGCAGGCAGGGATGAGCTTAGCTGCTCCCTGCAGAGCCCTACCACACCTCCTTTTCTTTCCCCAGGCACCTCCAGAGTAAGGTGAGCTTGGACAACTCCTGCGGAGGAGGCCAATGGAATCAGCCATGCAGCTCTCTGAACCCCCAACACTGACTCTTAGCCCCTCTAAGCCCAAGTAACTTGTGCACTAATTTTGCTACTCTTCAGGAAATTTGTCTGTGATGATACAGAGTTTCCAGTGACTTTTCCTGGCTACCTTCCATAATTATGGTAGCGCTGATGCCTTAAGCTTGGTTTTCATGTTATCCAGAATCTGTACTGCATTAGTATGCAGCTCTGAGCTTCATATAAAGTGTTAGCAAGTTCTCCTCACAGCTTAGTTAGACAAAACAATCCTTTTCCAGCCCAAGAACCAAGGACACCATTGCAGCTTCAGGCCCCAAAAGTATAAACAACAGCAAATTGAGGGCAGTTGTCTGGGAGGATGGGACATCATAACATGAAGCTGTAATTGGACAATTGACACCAATATGTAGATGGACCAAAACTCATAAAAGTGTGAAAATGTGAGACCCGTTGTCCATCTTGGGCAGAACCACAGCCAGGCTCTTGTACTGCCCAAAGTGTATATTTGAAAGCCTTTTAATAAATACCTGCTTTATTCCTTTAACTCTGTCTAGCCTCTGTTCCGGGTAGCCTCTCAAGGCATCAGCACAAGTGGATGACTAGGCAAAGCATTTGTTAAGAAGAAGTGAGGAGCTATGAGTGTAACAATTGCCAGCTAACGTGGTTTCGTGGTCACTCAAACTCATCATCTTCCCGAGGACAGCATGGCATCTGTGCTGGCAGGGCACATCTGGGTGTCTCCAAAACAACAAATGCAGCACCATATGCCCTTTTTATTTTGCAAATGGTGTAATTTACAGGGATTACTTTACATACCAGATGAGAAACTCAGCAACAGATCTCAAAATGAGACATCAGTGCTAAAGCTTTTATACGTGGTGGGGTGGAATTGTTCTTCATCCAACATCCCATATTTTCAAACAGTGATCGAGTTAAGGATACACAGACACACACACATTTATTTGCTAGTGAAGATTGCAGATGGTGCAGGATTAGTGGGACACTAAATCAAGATTTGAATCTCTTGATTTACATGGTGACAGTCCAAAAAAAAAAAAAAGTTTCAGATTCATTGTAGTGCTGGGGTTTGAGAAAGAGAGAGGAAGAAAATATAAGGCTTAAAAAAGGGGGATCCCTGCCTTGGGAAGGAGAGGACAGAGATGTCTGGGTGAAATACAGGAGAAAGTCAGTGTTGAAGTTCAAATTGTTATACCAGCTGCTGGGAGCAATGGAACCCAGTGGGATAGAACCCTGTTGGGGCACCCATTTGTGCCACCTAGAAGGTTCACCCTCTCCCATGGACTTGGGATACCACAACATGGCTGGACTGTCAGTGACTGTTTTCACATGGGGACAGAGTTCAATTATTTCCAAAAGCTGGTGGAGGATGGAGGCCTTGGTGATGCAGAGGGGTCGGCTTTTCTTGGAGGAACAGGCTAGGAAACAGTTCTCTAAGAACACAGCAAATGTCTTGGACATGGAACATAGGTGGTAAGATTTTTTTTTTCTGGCTGAACATGGGAGAACTTTAAAAATAGCCCTTAGAAATTAAAAAATGAAAAGAAAACCCTAACTCATTTGACTCAGCTCATGTTCTGTAAAAACAATACTGTATTCTGACAAGCAATTCCAGAGTTTGTAGTGTTTCTCTAAAATGTTAAATTGGAGGAATGAGTAATCACCTCTGAAGGACTTAATAACTCTTTGTCCCTTCATCCATATGCTTATGTTTGAGTCATGAAAACAAGGGGGATACAATAGGTATTTGTAGGAAGTATAAAGCCTGTGCACTCAGGGAACATGTGGTTCCTCTGCAGATGTTATTGTTTTCTCTGGCATCTTAAACACTGCTTATAAAGGATTACTCTCCCTTCAGGATGTGACCTCCCTGCCTTTTGTCTTGAGTCAGACAAATGGTGACAAAGGTATCCCAGCAGCATTAATTTACTCTAATTACTGCATTGGGGGTGTACAGCTTCTTCAGCATATTTATGAAAATTCAGTGCATTCCGTAAATGACTCGGGTGGGCTTATTTCCATGTGAACAATGAGGAAAACCTGAGATGCAAGAGTCATTCCCACACACAGTGAACTGAAAGAAATCACCCACATCTACGTTTTTCTCTGAGTTAGGGACTCTTGATTGTCCCCTGCAGGGACACTGATTGGGGAAGCAGGGCATGGGTCCATGTCAGCTTTGAAACCAGATGCAAGACTCGGTTTTGCATCTTACCTGCTTCTCAACATCTTCTGTGTCCCAGTGCCTGACCCAGTCTGAGCCCAAATCTCTCTTCATTCTGCTTGATCCCTATAGCCTTAATTTCCCTTCTCTTTCACACGTTCTGCAAAGAAAGGGTGAAATACCAGGATTTCCTCTACAGTTCCTTAGCAAAGCATTGAGACCCATTACCAACAGATAGATGAGATAGTGGGGTGGGAAGGGAAGAGAAATTTAAAGGCTTTCTGAATAGCATGTTTTTAATCAGTGCTTGATGGCTATGATTTATCTCGGCAGGGTTTGTGTCTCAGAAATTCATTCAAGCTTATAATTATCTTGGCAGATGTGAAAAGTCATATTCATAGCCCCTCAAACCCATTAGAGCCTCACACTTTTCTAAAAGGAAGAAAAAACCCTTCAGCTTTACTTTCTGAGAGGCAGAATAGCTTTCTGTTCCTTGACAGCTCTTGAAATGTGTCCCCTTTCCACTGCCTGTCTTTAGTTCCCAAGGGAGAAATGAATGCAGGTCCACTGGGACAGAAAGGAAAAGAAGAAAGTATTTCTGGGAAGGAAGAAGAAAAATCAGCCTATTTTCATCCTTCTGCAGCAGGCATTTCTTTATGAAGACAAGCAAGTGGAAAGGCAAGTCAGCCTCTATGAAATGGAGTCAGGGTTGTACCAGAAGATTTTGCTAGTGCCTACAGTGGAGTCATTTGGGGGAGCACAGAATTGCTGCTGTGGGTGCAACAGAACCCATGGCCTTCTTTGCTCTCCATTGGTTTCCCTGGATTTTGGCCTGCTTAGAGGACCCTAGGGAAAGGTCTCAGCTCTCCTGTTTCAAAATACTTGCTCCTGGCTAAGCTGGATCTGCCAGGAGATACCAGCAAACAGAGCCCCCCACGCTGCTGTCCTGTGCCTTGCAACAGGGGCAGAACAGCTTTTCCTCCTGCCTAAGTACAAGGAGTGAGGGATCAGGCTGGGAAGATTGGAAATTGTAGGTCTGCTGGCCTGAGCACCTGGTGAGAGACACGCCTGTTTTGGAGACTCACATTTTGCCTGCAAGCTGGGTGCAGGCCCACCTCCCTGCTCTTGTCCATCTCCCTTTGCTGCCTATGCCTCTGTGAGTTTCTAGGAGTGGGGACTGTCCCTCATCCTGCAGAAGTGGTGTCTGTCTGATTGAAGGATTGGCCTCAGCCAAAGTCAGGGAAATGTCAGGGAAATGTCCATGTAGGTGAATAGAAATGCTTGTGAGAATGTGAGAAGAGGAGGTCAGGGGATAAAAAAGAAAAAGGAGAGAGGAAAAGCAGTTTCCATTATTCAAGTATTCACTAATTTTCCAGAATGCAGCAGCAAAGGTGCTACTTATGGGATCTGGGCACTGCAGTGGTGGGCTTAGGGCTACCCAGCTCAGGTACAAGGTAGTCACGGTCCTATGGATTTGGGGAGTCCTCATCAGAAAATTGATTTACAATGCACTTGGTTCTTAGATCTGCTTTTAAAATCTGACTTTTGCATGGTCAATGTCATTAAAAGTCTGGAAAAAGAGGGAGGGAAAATTTTTTTGGAAATTTCATAATGCCAAGATTGGAGCATTTGTTTCAAAGCCCACTAGATTTACCTTGCTGCTTTGGCCACTGATCACTTAAGTCTGTCTGCTACAGCAGCCATCCAAACCTGTTTCTGATGTCAGATTCCTCAAATGTCAGGCATGCATTTTAAAGGTTTATTTGCAGGGAGAGGCAATCCAGAGAGACCAGCCGGAGCGCTCAGCCTGTCACTCAAGGTTCGCTGTGCCGCCGCACTGACAGGAATCACTTTGACAGAAAATTGCATATAAATTGAATCATTTCAAAATTAAGAAAGGGAGATGAAAGCAAGATCTTCTGAAATGAGGTGCCACCGATGGGTTGTGATGCACAGGGCTGAGCCTCTGGAGCCCTGCAGATCCCTTCCCTGGCACTCGCTCTGTTTTCGGACAGGCCATCTTCATGCCAAGGCCAATAGTAGGTTATTGCTAATTACTTCATCATGCTAATTTTATTAGAAGTTTTGGGTTATCATCTGCCCCAGGGAACTGGCCTCAAGGGAAGTGTCTGAGGATGTTCAGTGCTGCAGTGTCCAGAACAGGCAGGGGTTGGTGAGTTTGGTGGTGGCAGCAAGGAGGGGATGGATGCAGGGCTTGGTTGCTGCACCCCTTCCTCATGCCCAAGGATGGCATGAAGTGATGTGTGCTGAAGCCAAAAGCAGGCACGCTGCTTTGGTCTGTAACCTTCATACCACTTCTTTTCTTAGCTATAGTTTTGAGTAGCAGTGGAGGGGATAGGGAGAGGTACCATAATAAAATAAGATGCACTCAGTGAACCAAGACTGGCACAAGAGTGCACTGGGCAAGAGCACTGAGCTGCAGTAATTGTTCACACCCACTGTGTTGCATCACCTTGTGAAATGTCACTGTGGACTGTGCAGGGTCAGTGTGCTAGACTGGGTCTTGGGGACACTGGAGCCTCCTCCTGGGTCTGCCACTATCCTCCCGTGCTGCCTTGGTCAAGTGACTTGGCCCAGTTTCCCTCAGCCTCATCCTCTTCTCTTTTTAGACCATCATATCTTCATTAGACCTCACAACAGCTTGTACTGTGCCTTTATCAGATTTTTTAAAACTACAAACATGAGTAAAGAACAATGCTGATCAATCTGGTTTGTTTTATGGTTTCCTGGAGGAGGTAGTTGCACATGTCAGGGAGCTGGAAAGCCACCGAGACAGAGGGTTTCCTCCTGTCCCCAAGCTGGGCTGGTTGGGGCTGAAGCTGGTGAGGGCTGCAGCAGTTGCAGTGTCACCTGCCACGGTGAGGGACTGATGGGTTTTGCTTGGCCACAGCCCAGAGCTGGAAGGGGAAAGTTATATGAAAAATAAATGCTTGGCAGCCTGGCAGCTGTCTGTGTATCCTGCTTGGCCATGGAGGGCTCTTGAAAACACACTGCTTTCCAAAGCAATGCCTCCAGAGCCTCTTCTCCCAGAGGCCTGAGGAAGGGGCACTTAGGATGCACACTACACCAGGTGCTGGGTGTGGGAATTGCACTGGGCACAGCAGGGCTCAGCATACTGCAGTCTGCACTGCTGGGTGTGGTGAGGGTCCTCTTCCCCTGCACCCCTCTCCTGGCTGCCTGCAGGCACTGTGTGCCCCAGAAAAACAGGTGCCTGATTGCCCTAAAAATGGTTTTAATGCATTAATGCCTTTCAGGCAGATAAGCAAACTTCTCCCAGGTCTGCATCTACTCCAGGCGCTGATGTAGCACAGCTTTTTGCTGGACCCTTACTGAAAGGCAAAGAAATGCTAAAAAAGACCTGCAAGAGCATCTTCTTGTGCACTCATGTGCAGACCTCTGGTTTGCTTTTTTGGCTCTGGGGTCTCTGTGGCCCCTGGGGCTCTCGTGGTCCCTCTGCTTGGCTGGCATCGGGGTCACCGGGAACAAATAGGCTTGGGAGGAGCATGTATGTCTTCGTTTCCTTCTGGCTCAGATTTGCCCTTGGTATTGAAAAAAACCAAAAAACCAAACCAAACAAACAAACAAAAAAAAAACAACCCAGGAAAAAAGCAGCAAGAAGGGCTTTTATTGTGAAAAAGAGACTTTTCAAATGCCTGTTCCCCCCTTCCCAGCCTCTCCACTCCCCTCCCCACAGGGAGGTGGGTCTGGGATGAGGCAGAGTTTGAAAACTCTCAGCTGAAGTTTGAAGGGTGCCCTCCCGCCCGAGGAAGCGGAGGCACCCGCTGGCCTGCGGGGACAGGAGCGCAGCAGCGCCGGCAATGTGGAGCTGGGCAGCAGGGACTGGGACAGCCCGGAGGGCACCCGGGGGTGACAGTCCCCGGCCGTGATTAGTGCCCTGGGGAGAGGAAGAGGGCTGATTATTTGCTGGATTTATTTTTTTTTTTTAATTGCTATTTTAAAATTTGTGTGTGTGTGTGTTCTGTGTGGGTTCCTGGTGCCGTATGGAAGTGCCACAGGCGGCCGGCACCCGACTCGAGCGGTGACAGTGTGCCGTGTCGCCCAGAGGGGCTGAAGCACATGAGGAGGAGCGCGTCGGCTGCTGCGAGACATGGTAGGATTTAGGGGTTTCCTTGCTGAGCGCTGGGTTTGCCCCATGGGATGAGGTGCAACGGAGCATCCTGGATGTCTCCATCCTGGGGGCAGCTTGTGCGGGACCACTCGGAGGGTTAGAGCATGGTGAGGCAAGCAGGGCAGGGAGCCGCTACAGCACTTTTCTGTCCTTAAAGGCATTAGGGATGGACCAAGCAGATTGTAAGAATGCACTAGGGATGGACAGAGCAGATTGCCAGGATGCCCCTTAAGGCAGTGCCTAGGGCTGCTGTAGCTAAAGCACTGCTGTCAGCCAGGGAGGTGATTACACTCTCTCAGCCAAAACCCACCTCTTTTAAGTGGCCAGGTGGCACTGCTTCAGGCAGGCGAGCAGCGTGGGGTGTAGGCAGCGAAGTGCAGATAGAGATCACAAAGAGCCGCTCTGTACTTTCTCTTTGGTTATGACAAAGCACAGCACTTCCATCAAAAAGCCACAAAATCGGCCAATTTGGCAAGGGAAAACTTCATGTCCCTCCCAAGAAATGTTGTGCTTCCCCAGCGTCAGAAGGCTTTTCCACATCTGTAGCGTGTCCCAAACCTTAGGGTGGCGTTTCTAGTTTTAGTGCTCGTTTGGAACATCCCTTGGCAGACCCATCTGAGCAAGCATGCATCAGCTGAGCTGGGATGGTCCCCTCATGCCCCATCACCCCTGCCTCACCAGGGGACAGGGAGGTGTCGTGCCAGGGAGTTTGCGTTGGGGTAGGGGCTCTGTTCCTGCTTCACCACCTCAGCCCTTGCCAAACTTGTGTTGGACAGGAGTTGCAAACCTGTAATGGATGAGCTGAGGAGATGCCTGGTGCTGCTGCCAGAAACTGGTCATTCATGTCATTGAAGCGTTTTATGCCCTCAAGTGTGTGCTGATGGCTCAGAGCATCTCTGGGGACAATGCTGCTATGCCAGCCTTCACTGGAGTTGGTGTGTTTGTGTACGGGGAACACTAGTGTAATGATTTACACTTTCCATTCTACAGTTTGCATAGGCTGCTTTGGGTTTCTTAATTAATGTACTTCAGCAGCAGGAAAAAAATTACAAGACTGGGGCTCATGTCACCCATTTTGGTTTTGGAGATAACTCCTCCCTGTCAAAGGATAAAGCAAGGCAACTCTCCCCATACCAGCCTTTTGTCTGCAGCAACATTTTTCTGTACAAGCCTTCACTATGAAGCCTTTCAAAGCCTGTACAGCCCAAGCCAGGTACCTGGTGTGGTCTCCCACGTGAGAGTGGGGTGTTCATTTTTGCCAGGATTTCCATTTTACCTTGGCAAGGGAAGGTCTGCTTCTGCAGTCCTTTCCCCTTTGTGAGGTTCTGCATTGACTGCTTTGATTTTGCCCATAATCTGCGTTTGCTCTGGACACCTGCAGGCAGGACAGTGGTGGTCACGAGGATAAATTCAGGCTATGCCCCCAGCTTATCATCTTGCTGCTTCATTTGCAGAAAAACCCCAAACAAATTGCTCAAGATGATTTTTGACTCGTTTCAAAATCACCGGGAGGGTGACCCCTTGCAGAAAGCCAGAGGGATGCCAGCTGTGAGCTCCCCTGTTGGTATGGAGAGCACGCTTGCAGCCGGCTCCTTGTTGGATCCGGCTGCCGCACACGCCCGACCTGCCACAGCAGAGAGTGCTGGGGGATGACTGCATTACAGAAACATCTTCTTTCTTCTGGCTTCAAAATCTGCCAGGGAGTAGTTTCCCGTTGCTGTTATTTGCCTAGTACGAGGCACTCTAAATACAAGGGTCTGATTACACTGTATTAATCCTCTGGCATAGATTCCAGGTGCCTCTATTACCCCTTCTGTTTCCAGTGCTCAGTAACTCTGGTCCACCTGCAGCTACTTGCCTTGCCCTGAAGGAAAAGTCCCTTTTCTGTGAGTCTGGCTGCACCAATGCTCCTACCATAGTTGCTCTGCTGCTCACCCCATGCATTTTGCTAGGAGAAGTGGGCTGGGGATGGCTGCCAGCAGGCTTTGCTCAGGATGGGGTCTGCAGGACACAGGCAGCACTCAGAGCCAAGTGGCAAGCAGTTTTTTCTCCCTTTTTTTCTCTTGCAGATGTAATGGCTTAACAGGAGGAAAATAGGGTTACCTTTCTGCAGCTGAGGCCAGGGCTGGTATCAACAATTCTGTTTTGAAGAAAGCCCACAGGGCTGAAAGGCCCCGCTGTCCTCCTCCTTCTCCCTCCCCTTTGGAATCCCACGAATGCACTTTCCTGTTCTTCAGGAAGGGAAAAATCTGACAGTCAGCTCAGGGAAACCCAACTGTCTGAGTTGGGTAACTTCCACTGAAACTCCAACAACGGAATCCAGTGCTATTCCTTGCCAACACCC
The DNA here is from genome assembly GCA_013400255.1 of Sitta europaea. NCBI lineage: Eukaryota > Metazoa > Chordata > Aves > Passeriformes > Sittidae > Sitta > Sitta europaea. The sequence continues at coordinate 18,785 of VXBS01006236.1, forward strand.
CAAAGAGGGTTTTGTGAGCCCCCACTGGGCACCAAGCAAGCATTCCTGTTCCCTGGTGTTGGACCACCAGTTAGAAAAGGAAACTGAAAATAAGTGGATCAAAATCTCTCCTCCCCAAAATATAGTAAAAACATGACCCCTGATAAAATAAATAAAACTGAACCAAATGCCAAAATGTGTGAGAGTTTTAGCAGCATTCCAGGCACTCACAAGCAGGATTGGCAAACTTATCAAGAACAGGAGGAAATAAAATGTGATTTCATTGTAATGTATTCATCCCCATATTAAATACAGCCTAGAACACATTGCAAGAGGGATGGGGCTTTCTAGCACCTCTGCTCTTTGCCTCTGTTATGTGTGGAGGAGCTGCAGCAGCACAGCCCTCTGGTGAGTAGCCCAGAGGTGCAGTAAGAGAAGCTACCAGGGTAAGGGGAGTTGTGAGGAAGGGGGTCCATGGCTCCCAGATTCCAGTTCTTATGTCCCTGGAAATCCCAAAGGAGTCAGCTCCTAAGCTATGGTCTGTGGCTGGAACCTGCTGAGGAGCAGGACTGTCAATTCCAGAATGCCACAGGAACAAAGTATATTCTTCTTCGCCAGAAGAAGCTCAGGGTTGGAGGCAGTTTATGTGTGGGATTTGAAGGGAAGGAGTCCAGCCCACGGACCACAGGCTGCTGCCCTCCTCCAAAGCATCCCTCGTACAACCCCTCCGAAACAAAGGCAAGACTGTTCAAAATGAGCGGGGCATGAGGCACAGATGTTGCACAAAGGCAAGCCACATCTGTTTCACTGGGGAAGGGGCCCCCTACTTGCTGGTTTAGCAGGCAGATGGGAAAGCTGCTCTGAAAACTTATGGAGCTGAGTGCAACAGGCTGGCTGGGAAACTGGGACGAGGGGAGGGGGAAAAGGGAAACCTGGCAGGAGCCTGCACGGCAGTGGTGGAGTGAGGGAGCAACAGCCTTCCAAAACTGCTGCTTTCCCTCCTTGACATCTCTGCCAGGAATTTCTGGGTTATGCTGCTCTCATGTAAGTGTGAGGGTTAGGGGAATGAGCAGAGGGAGAGGATGGAAGATGAGGAAGACCTCCCTTTTCCCATGAGAATGGCAGGACAGTTGTGCATTCAGGACCGCCCAGGTCCTCACTGTCTCCTGTGAATATGGGATGCTGTTTCAGGTCCTCAGTGATCCCGATGATTTGGGTGAAGATTGATATCACATTTAGTGGTGAAAGGTAAGGGAGATGTTCGCACATGGAAATGACAGCAGACCTGTGCATCTCAGTGACATGTCCTGGAAGACTGCCATCAATCTCCTGGGATATGTGTCTCCAAGAAGTAGAAGATCCAGCTAAATGCAAGAGTCTGCAGTAAAAGCCCTGACTCTGAAGTTAAACAGGGGAAAGATAAGGCATCTGAAAGCTTTTAGTTTGCTTACTTTAAGCAGAAGAAGTGTGGCATCCAGGAGACTGTTTATTTTTGTGGTGCTTTGTGTTGACTTCTGGGATCAAACCAGAGTGGTCCTGAGCTGCGCTGTACATAGCACCAGGATGAAAAGCTCCCTGTCTGTCCCACACAGAGCTGAGTATTAACTGTCTGCAAACTGAGATTTACACAGTGGGAGTGAGGAGAGTTTTGCTCAGTGAAAATCACGGTATTTGAGGGTAAGGATGGTGTCATCACAGGACAAGCAAGTCCCTGCTGGTACCCTGCAGGGCTTTAGTCCATACCATGTGCAGGACAAGGTGTGTGTCCCTACTGGGTCCCCCCAAGCAACAGCCCTGACCTTGTCTGCATCAGATACACCCCATGGTGTGGTGTCCTCCCAGCCAAGTGCTGGCCATCTGTTTCCTTCAAGGTGGGCCCTCTGTCTCCTTCTTCCAGGTCTTCCTTCTTCAGAGATATTGCACAGGACATTTGGGATGCTGGGAGTCTTGCTACTCTTGTGAGCTACTCCTGGAGAGGGCAAGGAGTTTACAAGCCTGTGTTTCCACTGTACTTTGGTGCCTATCTCAACTGGGAGACAGTGCAATGGGAACAGCACTGTTAAATAGAACAGTTTACAGCTATGGTTGAAGATTTTGTTCAAAATGGTCCTTTGGATGATGGATGTGTGAGAAGGGGCTGTGCTCAGCCTATGGCTGTGCAGAGAAGGACCTCCAGGGCAAGGAGCCTCCCCAAAACTGGAAATAGTCAGTCTGGATGGGAGGTTTAGAGAAAGAAACAGGACATTTCATCCCTGGGAAGCAAAAAGCTCAAGGGGCTGATGCAGGGCCTGGAGCCAAGGACATGCCAGGTTCTTCCTAGAGGGAGGCTGTGGAGCTTGAAGGTTTCCAGATTTTTATGATTTGCTGCCCCAAGGCCATAGTGATAACTGGGAAGAACTGTGAAGGCAACATTATTTGAGAAGTTAAAGGTGGTGTGTTGGCACCATCCCTTTGAAGTCAGTGCTCAAACTGAACAGTGCCAAGACTGTTTCATCCTCTATGCTGCTGCCAGAGTGCTGCCCTTTGCTAGAGCAAAGCACACTTGTCTCACACTTAGGCTATAAATGATCCCAGAAACTTTGCAGACTGTCCAAAATTTAGCAAAGTACAGCATGTTTTAAGGTTTCATCCCAGGCAATTAAACTCAGTCATTTTCTGGTTTGGTTTTAGACATGTTGGTGTGGAGAGTTGTGTGCCAGCTCTGAGGACTTTGCTGACTCTGCTGGGAAGGACCCAGCACCATGTGGTGATGTGTCACATGTCCATCTCCCCAGCTTCAGCTAACCCAATGTTTGCTATGACTCTGTTTCCTAGGCTTTATGGGAGCAGTCCCCTTTCCCAGTTTCTCAGTGCCTGGCTTGAGCTTCCCAAGCCACTTTTGTGGAAGTGGGGCTGGAGGAGCACCTTGAGCAGACAGGCATGACCTGACTGCCACATCCCTGTCCTGGACTCAAGCAGGATGGTCTTCAGGGTCTCTGCAGAGTGACAAAATATAGTGGGGTGATGGTTCTCCCCTCTGGAAGGGCATTTTTGAGGAAAAAAACATTCATTTCTGGAGTAAAAAATGGAGACACAAAGCTGGTGTGGGTCTGCTAGGAATTGCAGCCACTTTGATGGATCATGAGGCCAGATGAAGGGCTGTGTTATTCTTCATACCCCATGGCAATGTGGGTGCAGGTGAGTGTTGGTGGAGCTGTCCCCATGTGCCAGGGGAACACAGCAGACCTGCCCTCCTAGGGAGCCACTCTGAGCCAGAGCTACCCTTGGGACTGACAATCATCATTTAATAGCTGTCTTTAGTAAATTCCCACTCTGAGACCCATCTATCTTCCCTGAGCAGGATAATATAGGAAGGCACTTAGGCACTTGAATGATGTGTGCCAGGCGCTGCCAAGGATTTCCTTCTACTAAGACTTGTCCAGAGTCACTCTGGGGATGGAGAGGTTTTGTCTCCTTCCATGTGCTCAGCACATGTCCTTCCATGTCCTCAGCTGGGTTATGGGTCCCCAGCCCTCATGCCATGCCCTTAACAAACTGAGAAAACCTCAAACCTCCTGCACAGTATGAAAAAGAAGAGGCTGATCCAATCCCAGATCTGATTGCTGTGCTCGCTCTCCCATTGCACCGGGAGCTGCTGCGAGCACCGTCTGTGGGTGCAAGGCTCTGGAGACATTCCCAGAGGTGGGGGGCAGGCAGAGGAGGCTTCCCATTTGTTTTTCAAGCAGTCTTTGTTAAAATTGGTCACGGCAGGCTGCACCTCCTGCTGCCCAGGCGGTTTTGCGGTTCATTGGGCGGGCAGTGAGCGCAGAGCTGGGAGGGTGAGCGCAGCCCTGTGTGTTGCACCCCCCGTGCAGGGTGCACCCCGCTCAGCGTGTACCCCGATAAATGCACGGGCCTGCCTTTCACCTGCTCGTCGGCAGGCTGCCTTTGGCAAAGTACTCTGAGCTTGGGAGGCTGGGGAGGGCAGGTGGCCAAGAGCGACATGGCCATGGCAGAGCCATCCTGGCTCTTTTGGGCACCTCTTTGGATAGTGGGATTTACTGCTGAAGGGGTCTTGCAGTGCTGGTGCAGGGGTGGGAGGGCTTCTTTGAATGCCAGAAGACAACAGGAATCAATCCAGTTTTCAACAGCCACGTATTTCCGTGGCATCTTTCTAGTCTCAGGGCTGTTTCTTACATTCTTGGATAATGAAGTTTGGGGTTTGTTTTTCTTTTCTTTCAAGCTCGACAAAGCCAATTTGATGCACTTTGAAAAGAAATTGAAAACAGGCTCCTCTGCTTCAAATTCTGCCAGGTTCAAGCGTCCTGGGAATACAATGTCAAGGATAACCCTCCCCCCACCTCACCCCCAACTAGACTTAGAAAGTTTTATCTCCTAACATCAAAGCTGCACAGCTCTCCACTGTGCCTTCAGAGGCTGGGCTGAGCTGTACGTCCGTCTGATGAGTGAGAATATATATTATTTACTTATTGGCATCCTGGAACAAGCAGTACCTCTCTTAAGCCTTTTTATGGATTTTGCCTGCTGGGAAAAGGACCTAATTTCTGGCAGAGACGTGCTGTACTGTCAGTATGTCAGCCTGGCAAAGCAGAGCTGTACGTATGGTTTGCATTTTGGGCTGAATTGAAGCCATAGCTTAAACTGCAGCATTTTTTTACAGCTGGGGCTCAGAGAAAGACTCTTTGGAAAAGTATTTACCCAGGGCTTGTAAATACAGTATTATTTCTGCAATATTTTATCACCTAGGTTATTATTAAATTTGCAATATCAACTGCCAGAAACAACACAGAGACTGTACTTACACCTTTTTTGTTTCTTTTTGTTGGTGGTGCTAAAGGGAAACCCCGAACGGTGCTGGGGAAGGGAGCCTGCACTGGCCCTTGCCTGACTTCAGAGTCCAGGGTTTCAAGTTCAGGGTGGGAAAGCGATGGGACTCTAACTTGTGATGCCCAAACCTGAGCTCACTGGCAAGGAAGACAAAGTGGGTTTGGACAATAATGATTTCTTAACCACTTGGACTGTAAACTGACTTGACATTTAAAACCCAGCAATCATTGCCATCCATTTGGCATACTCTGTTCTCTGGCCATGGGTTAAAAAGTATTTTTCCTGCAGTGTTTTGAAGGTACTCCATGTGGCTCCCACATGCATTCTACCTGCAGGATACTGGAAGTTTTGACAGACAGGCTTTTTAGATACCCAGAAATTATATAAGCAACCATAGGGTTATTATCAGCTGGATAACAAAAACAATCAGCCTGAAAATCCTCCGTGCTGAAGAAAAGGGTTACAGGGGTTTTTGGTGAGAGTGGGATGGGCTGTGTCTCTCCAGAAGGGTGGGACAGGGGAGGTGCCGGGAAAATATGCCCAAGAAAGCACAGATTGGGAAGGGACTTGGATGCAGATGGGAATACTGAGATTTTCAGTTAGCCCTATCCTTTGGGATTGATTCCATAGATACCACTGCTGTTAATTCATACTTTGAGGTCAGAGGAACAGATTGTGAGGCACTTACAGTGATGATTTGAAAGGAGTGTGGGTATCAGGATACCAGAATCAGCCCTTTATATGCCACAGACTTATTTTACTATGGATTTAGACATTGCACTTCCCCCTAAACTCTTGCTCAGGAGGCCAGACATGGACTGCAGGTGTTTGGGAAAGAGTGTGTGTCTGCACTCTGCAGAATTTCCTTGAAATCTGGGGCATGATGGTTTTGAGTGAGCTGGGGTGTTGCCTGTATCACTTGGCGTTGGCTGTGGTTCCACAGCAAGTCGTTATCCCATCCAAGAGGGAGAGAGCCTCGGTGGCGTCACAACCAGCCTCTTGCAGAAGTCCTGCTGCCCCTCAGGGTGTTTAGGGGTGCTCATGCTCATCCTCTCCCCAGAAAAGCACCTAAGACAATGATTTAGCCATGTAATTTGATGCCTAGGACAGTTAATGCCAAGCCTTGAATAACCCTGCTGGTGATCTGGGACAGGACATCCCTCTCTGGACAGCCTTACCCTGGACTAGGTCCTTTCCACTCTGGGAAGAGGTAAAGCAGAGGTTCCCTGGGAGGTCCCAAAGCCCTGTAGCAGGCAGCCCCTCCTGGTTCCTGGCAGAGACTGGTATAAACCCTGTCTGAAAAAAGGATTTTGCCCAGCAGATATATTCTGCTGCACTACGTTGTATTTCTGGGAGAGAAGCAATTAAGTGAGAGCTATAAAGCGGAATCACTCCAAGTGCACCATCAATAGCTCTTATAAACTGCATTAAATCTGCTCAGTCCTTGAAAGGGACTGCGGTTGAGGCCAGCAAGTCGGTGGCTCCTCTTACCCACCTCAGATGCAGAGTCTTTTTGCAAGGGATGTGGCTCCTCACCAGGGGGCTGTCTGAAGCAGTCTCCCCAAGCTGAGGACATGAAACCTGGTGGATTTTAGGATAGTTCTGTGTCAGCTCATAAGCTCATGCGCTGGGGTCGCCTGGGGCAGCTGCTTATGGGGCAGGAGTTGTGCTGGTCCCTGTGGTCAGTGGGAGCCTGTGGTCCTAAAAGCCCCCCAGCTGGAAATGCTTTTGCTTGCCCAGCTGCTTTCTGGAAGTAATTCTGGCTGCTGGCTCTCACCTCCCCAGCTTTTTAGCTCTTCTTTCCAAGCTTTTCCTCTTATAAACAGTCTCTTATCCCTTCTTTGGCAAGATATTGTCCTGCTGTGTCTGCCATGGATATGCTTGTGCTTCCAAAATAAATAATTGGAAAAAAATGTGTCCACTTGACCATCGCCTTGGCTTCCAATGTGGGTTTGAGCTGCTTGGAAATGCCTGTTGAAAGCAGAGAAACAGTGCCAAGGTGCTTTTTGTGGCTCCAGCCTCCTGAAGTGTGTGAGACTGCAAAACCCGAGCGAATGAGGCGTGGGTGCAGTGTGGTCTGGGGACTGGGTTGGCTTGGAGAATGTCACAGTGCTGCCCCACCACTGCCCTCTACCTCAGCCTAAATGGGAATGTCCTGTGCTTAGGGCAGCCCCAGCTGTTTAAAGACAGTTCCTTAGTGCTGGGAATCAGAATACTTTAGGGTTCACATATAGCATAGATTGGACTCAGAGAAGGGTTTGGGTTGGAGGGAACCTTAAAGATGTCTAATTTGAACCTACCTGTCATGGGCAAGGACACTTTCCACTAGACCAGGTTGCTCTGAGTTTCATGCACTCTGGCCTTGAACATTGCAGGGATGGGGCCTCCACAATTTAGCTGGGCAACCTGTTCCAATGCCTCAACACTCACAGTTAAGAATTTTCCCCTAATATCTAATCTAAACCTCTCTTTCAGTTTAAAGTCCTTTTTGCTTGTCCTGTCACTCCACATCCTTGTAAAAATTCCTTCTCCAGCTCTCTTGTAGGCCCCTTTAGGCATAGGAAGGTGCTGTAAGTTCTCCCCAGAGTCTTCTCTTCTCCAGTCTGAACAACCCCAGTTCTCTCAGCCTGTCTTCATAGGAGAGATGTTCCAGGCCTCCAGGAGTTTGCATTTTTGTTTAAAAAACATAGCCAGTCACAGGCCTGACTGACACTTGGAGCTGCCTTGCTTTTGCCGGGTGCAGTGAAGGGCAGAGTTCCAGAGGCCAGCACACGCCGAGATATCCAAGTTACGGTTCAGTGTACAACCAGAACAGGAACCAGTGAGGGTGCCCAGAGTAAGGTCTGAAAAATATAACCTCTTAGGAACTGGAAAGTGTTCACATCTAGACAGGAATTTGTTCTGGTTTGGTCTTTTTTTTTTTTTTCATTTCTTGAGTCTTTAAAATGAATTATTTGACCGTGAAAAGTTTGTTGCCCATAAGGTCATCCTGCACCTCAGTGCTGCAGATATGGCAACCTCTGTGTGGGGAGTGAGCCCTTGTTCTGATCTGCTTGTGAAGGGACTGCAGATAATTTTGGGCACAAATCATGGCACCAGCCATAACCCTCCTGCTACAGTGCTGTGGAGGCAGCGACTGCTTGTGGAATACTCTTGCAGGGATCACACAAGCAGAGGGGCTGCCCCTCTAAAGCAAACCCCACCAAGGACTCTGCCTGCAGTAACTCCATCATCATTCCACCTTCCTGTCCCCGCAGGCCCAGCGACCATGGCGAAGGATGGGGATGAAGCCCCCAGCCCCAGCAGCTGCTGGGGTGCTGCTGGCCCTGGCCCTGCTGGCTCTCATCCACCTGCCCCCACCACTGGACCACTCCCTGCTCCCGCTGCCAGCCTCGTCGCCCCCAGGCCCCCCGAGGGAGGTGGCTGCCCCCCGGTCTGGAGGACAAGCCTACGGGAAAAGGCTCCCCGTGCCCCGCACTCTCCTGCGCCAGGAGCGGGCCCCTGGCTGGAGCAGGAGGCGCCGGCGGCTGGATCGGGACACTCCCCCATGGTTCTCTGCTGACGACCTCCAGAAGATGTGGCTGCTGTCCAGAGGGCAGGTGGTCTCCAAAACCCGCGTCCCTGCCCACGGGCGAATCATGCGAGTGGGGCTGTGCGCACTGGGGGATGCCAAGGGAGATGCCAAGGGGGATGTCTCGCCGGCCAGCCTGGAAGGAGACTGCCAGGATGGGCGCTGTGGGCTCATCAAGCGCCCCGAGGACCTGTACGAGGTGCTGGCCTTCCACCTGGACAGGGTGCTGGGGCTGAACCGCAGCCTGCCCGCCGTGGCCCGGCGCTTCACCAGCCACCTGCTGCCCTACAGCTACACCAACGGCGCCCTGCGCCCCTTCATCTGGTGGGCTCCTGACCTCCAGCACCTGGAGGATGCCAACAATGACCAGAACTCCTGTGCCCTGGGATGGCTGCAGTACCAGGAGATGCTGCAGCCCCACAGACCGATGCTGCTGGCCAGGGATGCTCCCTGCTCCAGCATCCCACGCAGCGAGTGGAGCCGCCTGGCCCTCTTTGACTTTCTTCTCCAGGTAGGGCTGTGGGGATTGAGGCCACCTGTCCCATCAGCTGTGGCACCCAGGTTCCCCTGCACCTGTACCTGTATTGTCTGACCAAGGTCTCCTGCTCTATGGGGTCACATAGTCTGTGGTTTCCTGGGATGTATTTTCACTCGTCAGCTGATGGGGAGCAGCAGAACTTGGTGCAGAAGCACTTTGGCCTGGGTACAGTCCATGTTTAGGACTTGCAGGGGAAAACACAGGCAGGTAGTGGTGAGTCTGTCCTCACGTGGTGAGCTTTCTGCTGTTCATTTAGTGCTGGCAGAGGCTTGGGACATCCCTAGAGACATCCCTAGGACATCCCTAGGGATAAGAAGCATGTCCTGCATCAGCCCCATCACATCCAAACTCAGGGATGTGCTGCTGGCACTGGAAATAAGGAGCCCTGCCTTGGACAGCACTCGGCATTAATAACACTTAATCTTCTGTCTGGAAAATCATACCCTGCTGCTACAAGGGATTACAACAGTATCCCAGAGAGTTATCAGGTCTTGGAGGGCAGCTATGAGAAGGCAAAAGTGATTTATGTGGAGAAAAAGAAAGCCTGTTTAGGCACCTGGGGGCTGGTTATCAGACAAGAGAAAACTGCCTGAAAGGACAAGTATTAATAATAAAAAAAAAAAAAAAAAAAAAAAGGGGAAGAAAGAAAAAAACCTGAACTACTAAAATATGTTTTCCTTATTCTTTCTCTGTTTTTTACAACTATGGCTGGCAGAGGTGGAGCAGTTCTGGCTGGGCTTGAAAATATTTTAGCTTAAACAAGCAGAGAAGTGAGAAGCTTAACCAATCCCCTTCCCTTCCCTAGGCCAAAACACTGCTGAGTGCAGGGGAAAGGCTGAGGCTGCAGGAGAATGTGTCTAGTTCTATGGAGAGTTCTTCCACAAGGGCTGAAGCAGTGCAATGGTAAATTCAAGGGCAATCCATAGGTTCTCCTCAATAATTCCAGTGGAATCCTCCCATGCAGAGAAGTCACATAAAGGTAAAGAGTCTGCAGGATAGTATAGAAGTGGAGTAGCATCTTTCAGAAATGGCTTTAGCATCTCACACCCTTGCTGGGGAAGGAGAAGTTGTGAGATTTGAGCCCTGTTGTACATTGGCATTGAAATCTTGGTAGTTTTCTTCAATTTCTCTTAAAATTTGGCCTCTTCTATGTTGATTTCTCTTGTTATTTGCCATAGGGGAACTCTTCACTACATGCAAAGTTTTAGTGAGGGCAAAATGCCAAGCCTGGTGGAAAAGGGGCACCTGCTGCTGGCTTTGTCCTGTGCTTGAAAGAGGCCAAAACCAAATCAAATCTGCAGGCACATCCCTGCCCTGGGACACCTTCTTCCCAGCCAGGGGGAGAGAAAGGAAAATTTCCCTAGGGGAAGCCATCCCAGGCTGAATCATAATTGGAAAAACCTATTAGATGCAAGGGGATGACCCAGGATGGGCATAAGAGGGGCTGAAGGTGAGCTTCTGGAAGTGTTTGAGCTTGGATGGGAGAAGGTGCAGCTCATGTATTTGTGTTCTAGCAATAATACCAAAATTCCCATGAATTAAAGCTGTTTAGGCTGTGGAAAGAAGAAATTAATACCAAAAACTCAGGGGAGGGCCAGGAGAGGGAGGGCTTTGTTGGCATGTCAGGGCACTCTCAGCATCTCCACAGCCATCTGGTCCTTCTCCTGGTGCTCCTCTTGGACAAATCTGCCTCCACCTCACACCTCTGTGGTTTCAGCATCAATCCACCTTGGTTTCAAACAGGTGCTCCTGGGTGGGTGAGTGGAGTGCTGAGCCCACTGTAAATTCTCTCAGGTTGTCTTCACCTTCTGTGCAGCCTGCAAAATAACATAGCAAGTGAGAGAAATTGGCGTGCTCAGCTCTCCAGCAGGCAGACTGAGGAGATGTGTGGAGGAAATGTGATATTTTTTTCTGTTTCCATGTGTTTTGTGACAAGATGCTCAAGCACTTTTTAACCGGAGTGTCTCCCAGTGGAGAAATACTGACCTGAGTGCTTCATTAAACCTCAGAAAACAGAGGTTTAAGAGGCTCCATTGTGGGACTAATCCTTCTTCTCAAAGGGTTATGAATGGAATGGCCATGGAGATCACAAATCGTGTTTCCTGCAGTATCTTCTCCAGTATTTGGTCAGTGTTTGGGTTCAGACTGAACTCTGTCAAAGCACAGCCTGTAACCAATAACTTGGGCTAATTACCAGGGTGAAGGGAATAGGCAGCCACTGTGGGTCACTTGGCTTCCGTCTCGTCACCTACAGATCCCTTCTGGCTCACCTGAGATCTGCTCCAGCCCTCCCAGTGGCTCCAGGAGCCTCTCTGCACCCTGAACTCTGCCTCTTGGGCTGGCACCAGCAATGCCAAGCAAATCAGCGAGTCGGACATTTTCATGCTGCAACCAGAACATGTATTTATTTTGTATATATTTGTATCTATTTCATATATATTTAAAGGAACATATCTACATATGGGGTTTTTTTTGTAAACAGATCTTGAGATAGGGAGGAGGTGGGGCAGCTCCCCTACAGGGTCATGTCAACACACAGCCATGGGGAGGTCTGTAGATAGCCAACAAGGTCCTGTCTGCCCCACAAATCATCCCAGAGGATGCACCAGCTGCATCTGACAAAGCTGAGGAAGCCCCATAAATACTGAGGCCAGGTCTGACAGATATATAGTCTTTTAAAAGCCCTTCATCCCTCCAAGGGTGTGGTTGAAACACTAGAAGTTGTCAAGCAGCCCCAGGGTTTCTGCAGGGAACTGGGAGGGGAAGTGGGAGGTTTTACAGCCGGGATGAAATGGAGCCTTAGCAGCACCTGCAAATGATTAAACACAAATGTAGCTAAACCAAGTCACCGTGGCCCAACTTAAATGTCAGGCATGCTCTGCATATGCACAGACTGCTTTTTCCCTTGCCGATACTTTTCCGTTCATCTTTCCACTGAGAGCTGCTCAGGTTACTGTAAGATGGATGAAAGGTTGCATATGTGACAGGAACCAGATGAAACCATCACACAGAGCACCAGGACTTGGAAAAAGAAATTCCTTTTGAGGTTTCAGACTCTAGGTTTCCTTGTGTGCTTTGTTGTTTTTTTAAATTAATTTATCATCGTGTATGTCTTCCCTTCATTTCAGCTAGAAGCACAACCCCTTTGCTCTGTGCAGATACAGAAAATGCAGGTACCAGGTATCTGAACTCCATCAGAAAAGCCTGTCACCATCACCTTTGTCATCACCTTCTTCATGCCAAAGGGGTTTTGCATGTGTGCTTCCATTCCTCTTGCTCACCAGTGTATGCAGCTTTTCCATTGCACATCTCCTGAGGATCCCTAGGAATGTTTTATTTTCGTCTGTACAAGAACAGCTCACAACAGGACCTCCCCAACCCAGGCACATGTCCCTGCTAAGGTCCCCAAACGTCTCCTGCAGGTTCATGACCGCCTGGATCGCTACTGCTGTGGGTTTCAGCCTGATCCCTCTGAGCCCTGTGTGGAGGAGATGCTCCACGAGAAGTGCCGGAATCCAGCAGAGCTGGTCCTAGTCCACATCCTGGTATGTCTCCCTGCTGTCCAAGGGCTGCTCTAGGGCTAACATGAAATGCCTGGGAGGCACTTGCAGGACTGAGGAGGTAGCAAAGGGAATGTAGATCCCATGGTGATGCTGGGTCCCTGATGGGAGGTCTGCCCAGACATGGAGGGATCTAGACTTTGGCATCAGCTTTCCCCCAGATACTCTCAGGCTGTCTCACTGCAGCTTAAGGCCCCACACTGGTGACTCTGCACTGAGTGAACTTCTCCTTCCCATCCTGCTGGCAGGTCCGGAGGAGTGCGCCATCCCGCCTGGTGTTCATAGACAACGCGGGCAGGCCACAGCACCCTGAGCAGAATCTCAACTTCAGGCTCCTGCAAGGCATAGACAGGTAGGAATGTGCACGTGCTGAGCAAGGGCTGAGCTGGCACACGGGGGATGTCCAGCAGCCCTGTGTGAGCCCAGCTCACCTCCCCATGGCCTCCCTGATGGGGCATCCCTCTGAATCAGGGTCATCTCCCACTCAGAACAGGAGGGTGACTAGGCTCACAAAAACATCCCACGTGCCCCTGCCCTGAAACTAACTATTTATTCTGCTCTGGGTGGCTGATGGCAGGCTCCAAAGCCTATTTCCACTCTTTAATTGGCAGCTGCACAAAAATAATGAATAATCAGGTATTTCAGCATTTCTTGCACCATTGCCCATGAGGCATTTTGACATGCTAGAGGCCTCTTGGTTTGGAATTTGCTGGAGTCTGTGTCTGCTGGAGCAATCCTGCATGCTCACCACGAGATTTAAACAGAAGACTCCTCATCCTGCATCCCTCTGGGTAGACGTGCATTTCCTCTTGAAGCATCTTTGCTCACTGCTCCCTTCCTCTCTGCTCAGCCTTCCCTGGATAACCCCTTCCCTCCCTGTCTCTTGTGCTCCCCCACTGCAGCTTCCCTGCGGCGGCGGTGGCCACGCTGCGGTCGGGCAGATTGCAGAGCCTGCTGCTGGAGTCCCTGCGCCTGGACCGGGAGCTCTGGGGGAGCCAGGGTGGCGCCGAGGGGCTGACACCCCTGCTCCAGACCATCGACAGGAGGGCACAGGTCCTGCTCCGCCACATCCAAGAGCACAACCTGACCGTGTTTGAGGACTCGCCGCGCTGAAGCGACCTCCAGGTGGCTCACAGCGCCTGCCTCGCACATCCCAGCAGCCATGGATGTACCTCATGCCCTGGGCATGGATGTTATTGGGCTCGGCGCTAGTGCTTGGCTCTCCACAAGGTGTTTCCCCTCATCTTGTAGGATGATCCGGAGCAGCAGATGGAATCACAGGGAGTAGGAAAAATGGGGAGGAGATGTCTCCTAGGACAACTCACAACTGCTTGAGAAAGGCAACAGTCATCAAGTCATGGTCTCAGCATGGATTTTGAAAGGAAGGGCACATCCGTGAGGTTTTTTGGGTGCCTTTACTCACACACACACACAAACACACACACAGCAACTATGAAAACTGTAGGCTTGGACAGCTGAACAGCTGACAGGGACCCTTCTTTAACTCTGGGACCCAGAGTTAAAGAAGCAGTGGAAGAAGTCACTAGCAGCCTTTCCATGGCTTGTACTGGGCCTTTTGATGATGTCTTCACTATTTGCTAAACAACCTGGACAGAGAGGGAGGAGGAAAGCAGAGGAGAACTTTCTAAGTGGATTAAACAAAGACAAGACACTAGAGCTGAGCTCTGCCTTGACCCTGCAGAAGAGATGATGTGTGCCTGGCAGTGAGTGTGAGCCACTGCCTGAAGCTGAAACTAGGCAGGACCTTGGATCTCAGCAGCACTGGGCAGCAGCTGCCCTCACAGAGCCCATGGAACCATCCCCAGTGAGAGCCACGTGCTGTGTGCATTGTGCCATGATCCATGCATGTGCCTTGGTGGGCCTGGGCTGCTTCCAATGCTCTCAATGTTGATTTGGAGATTTAATCCTCTTGTTCACTCTTTCCCCTCACTGTCAGGGGGTTAAATGCAGAACTACCCCACTTCTGAAAAGCATTCCTGGCTTCTCTGTTGGGCATTACTCCATGTAACTCTTCTCCCACACTTGCAGAATTATGTTTTGACAAAAATGCCAGGATATTTTGGCAGAAGACGGTCAAGTGCAAAATGCTTTCTGAGCATGCTGGCACCTCTGGCAGAGCCCATCCTGTTCCTGTCACCCCTCAGGCTCTTGCCCAGTAGCCCACTCTGATGAAGCACAGCAGCATCCCAGCTAGTCAGGTCCTCAAGTGTCAGGGCTGAGAGATAATTCAAATTCAAAATGAACAGGAGGAAAAAGATGCAGGTATGGGCTTCATCATTCCCCACAGTGTGATCCCCAGCTGAGGCATGCAGTCAGTGTTTGCCTGGAGCAGTCAGTTCCTGGCCTGTGGGTTTGTGATTTGCCACCAGAAGGCTTTTTAAAGGCCTCCATTTCTCCAGTGTTACAGGCAGAGCATCCATGCATCAGGCACTCCAATTCACTTGTGCCTCTGGAAAGTCTCAGTGAGATTGGCATGGGTACCCAGCTGCATCATGGTCCAGTTGTCCCATCACAACAGCTTTGGAGAACACGGCCACCCATGCAGTGGGAGAGGAAAATCTGGGTATGGATACCTTCCCTGCTCCATTCTTCTCAGCACTATGTCAGTTTGAGAGCCTGCAAGGGGATGCTTTAACACTCATCCTGATAAGCACAGGCAATTACCTTTTTTCCCCTTTTCCCTCTTGCTGAAGAGAGGATGAAGTGAGATGCGGGTGACATGAATCAACAAGCAAGCACGAGTGCTCTCAGGAAGCATCAGCACTCAGCACAGCAGCATCCAAAGTACCATCAGCCTGTTGCTGGAGTCCTGCCCTCCAATTAGCCAGGGAGAGCCTTTCCCCCAGCACTCTCTCCACCCCATGAATTATCACCCCATTTACTGTGCTGTGAGATGGATGACAGTCATGGAAACCCTGCTAAAGCTGGACTCCTGAATGGGGATTTATTACTGGGAGGTGAGCTTAGCTTGTAAGCTTGAAAGAACAAAATAACTCATCCTGGGTCCTATGAAAAGCCATACCCAGTCATGGCTGCATAAGAGTAAAGGATACTAAATGCAACATAATTAAATCCAAAAAATATGCTGGGAAAAACTGTGAGGTAACAGGAGCATTGGTTATGATGTACAGCATCAGTCAGAGTCTTGCTTTTTCTCATTAAAGTGAGAAATTTAATTAAAGGAGAGGTTTTCATCCCATGTAAGCCAAGTTCTCAGCGAGAATCAAGAGACAGGTGGGGGCTCTGCGCAGGGGCCAAAGCTGTGGACATTGCTGAGCTGGAACAGCAGCTTTTGCCTTGCCTCTGGTTGCATCTGCTCAACCTTAACATTGCACAAGGTAGTGGGGTTTTTTTTCATTTCTTTAGTTGTAACATGAGTTTTCTGGCTAAACACATGTGGGAACATCTGTAAGGAGTTATACATGTGAATAAAAATCCCTCATGATTTAACAAAGAGCCATGTATGGATAAATGAGAGAAGCAAAAGCCAAGATCTTGCTGAGATGGATCATTAATCTTCCCTAATTAGTCCGTTTTTCCATGGGCTCGCCTATGTAACCAGCACAGGCACTGAACTGTGGTCATGGCTGTTCAGAGGAATCCTGCAGACTGCCTGCGTCAGCCTTTATCGTGTTGTGTTAGGTTTGGTTTGCTCCAGCTATCAACTGTCGTATTTCCTACGGCGAAATAACTTCTATGGTTATAACTACTTTATAGCTATAAATATTCATGTGGGGCCATGCTTGACAAACTAGATTTCATCTGAGCAGGGGTGCTGTTTTACCAAATTTCACTGCACGTCATCACAGATCACGGGGTGTGGTAGCAAAAAAAGATGGTCCAAGCTGGCTGGCAGGATGACTTTGTCTTTAAGAAAGCAGTAGCTAAGCAAGGGAAAAAGTAGTGGAGAGACAAGAGCTCCTTGACTGGGGGAGTCCCTGTGGCACCCTCTTGCTCTCCCTTGGCACCTCGGAATGCATTTGAGAGCAGAGGCATGCACCTCCACGGAGCTCCACCAGGAGGGAACTGCTTCATTCTGCAGTGATCCAAGTGACATGATCCCTGTTTAACAGCTCTCTGGCTGGGCACAGCCCTTCAGCTGGCAGAAAATAGGGCTGGGGGTTGGAAGGCAGGGCCCATCTTGGCTGCAACCTGCTGAGCGCACGTTCTCACACATGCAAACACCCGCAGTGTTACCACTCCAGTTCAGCCTGACCTTAACCCCTCAAGGCTGCTGATCCCTGGGCACCCCCAGCAGCCTGCTCCAGTGCTTTGCTGGCCTCACCTCCGTGAACTAAATGCCCATTTGCTGCATTTAAAAACTGCTTCTTGAGCCAGACACAGGACCCTAAGTAATCTTTTCTGCAGCCCCGGAACTCACTGAACCCACCCAGTGGCCAGGGTGACACCAGTGGGGTGGCACTTGGGGGTGAGATGATGGCCCCCCCTTGTGCTTCCTTCCCCTTAAGGGTGGGCTGTCACAGGTGCCCCTCAGAGGATGCTCTGCAAAACCCACCCAAGCATCCTGTGCTGCACAGGGGATGCATGGGCTGACTGCTGCCTGAATGGCAAGAGCTAGCAAGTAAATCCAAATTCATTGTTAAATCTCTGGATATAAAAGTAATCTGGCTTTTAGAAAGCAATTTATTTATGCTTTCAGTACTTACTTAAATATTTATGTGAAAAAGGGAAAAAATGTCTTCTCTGACATAGGACTATTGTTGTAGCAATGGACTTTGAGATTAATGGAAGTAAATTAGTCTGATGTTTTATTTACATCCAGAAAAGCAATAGATAAACTCTCCTTGTGATGGATTTTCTTCATTAGCTGGGCAAACGCCTAAGGTACAGCTCTTGACATTGTTTCTTCCATGTGGTTAGACAAACAGTTTATCAAAAGAGTATAAAATTGTCAGGAAAAGAAGCAGATTAATGGCCAGTAAAGTGAAGATCATTGAATTTATGATATAAGTAGCAGTATCACTGGAGCTCAAGAAATGGCTTATTAGATAAGCACCATGTACACACACAGGGAAGTGCTGAGCCCTCCCCGGATCTGCTGCATTGTCGGTGGCTGCTTCCCAAATCCCAGTGGGGTGGTCTCCACACTGAAGCTTCACCTCCCTCCTCCTTCCCTCCCTTTAGATTTGGGTTTTTCTGTAACTCTCTCATTTGAGCTTGAGAACATATGATTTCCTTTCAATTAAATACCCTTAAGACTTCAGAGATGATAACTCTGTCTTGGTGTCTGCGCTGCTGTAACCATTTCTGCAACCTATTTTGGCAATTTTGGCTTCTTTTACAACAGGGATAATCATGCCAATATCAACAACAATAATGTACAGGTCTTATGATTCTTTATAAAAAATCCCCCAGCATTTGCAGCATATGGATCCCATATGGCTCCTGCAGCAATTACCTCTGGAAAGATAATTACCTGCCAGATAAGGCAAATGGAAGAAAGGAGACAGGGAACCTGGGAGAAACTAAACATTCCTGGGGATGTCAGAGGAGCTGTGTTTGTGGGTTCCCAAGGTCTCAGGTTTTCAAGCTTCAGAAGAAGGATTTTGGGTACCAGGACAACTAAAACCCATGAATTTAACTGGTGCCATGAATCTTGGTGTCCGAATGCTGTCTCCAGCAGGTGGCATTGGCTCGACAGGCTGCCTTTTCCCAGGGCTTGCCAAGAGTGTCTTAAAAGTTTCATCTCTGGACTGGCAGATTTCAAGCTGCTAAAGCATCATTAAATCCCTAATTCCTTTGCAGCCTAATCTGCCCAGCTGTACTTTATATCTCTTCACCAGCACCACCCCCCCCCCCACCCCCCCCATTACTCTCTTTCCAACAAAAAATCTAGATTTATGGAAGCAGAGCATTGCTTCATGCTGGGAGCAAGACAGAGTGAGCAGCTGCTTGAAGAATGAAATGCCACAGTACCCAGGGCTCAAATGGTGGTCAAGTCCAGGAGGTTTTCCCTAGAGCTATTTTGGATAGCTGATGCTTTGGTAGGGTTGTCTCTGTTCCAGAGAACTCATAAAACTCAGGCCATTTTGAATGGGCCCTGCAGCTGTCCCTGGGATGGATTTTAAAAAGATACATCTCTTAGAGCTGTGTGCATCCAACCTGCATTTAACACAAATCCAACCATGATCTGGGGCTTTGAAATCCACTGGTTTTTAAGCAAGGCAAGCCAAAGATGGGAACAGCCTCTCCCAAACATGAGTAGTTTCCTGTGCCCAGACTATCACCATGAGGTCCCTAGGAATTTCCCTGGGTTTTTTGCTTGGCTCCTGACTGAAGGACCTGCCTTACTTTTCCTCCTCTTCTGAGCTGAGCCAGTTTTTATTCCCCTGGGCCACACCCAGCGTCACTAATCCAAGAGATGATGTGGGTACAAAGGGATTTCTTGCATCTGGCACCCTGGGGGCTCTCCTGGGACCCCTGCTGCAGCCACAGGCAGGGTGCTGCTCATGCCCCCATGCAAGAGGTGGTGAGGCAATATGTGTCCCTCCAACTTCTGACCATGGCTTGGGTTTGGGTACCACAGGAGCTTTTTTCTCCTCCTCAGACCCTGTCCAAATTCCAGGTTAGGCAATCAGACTCACCATTTTACTTCCTTTTGGGATGGGAAGCTGTAATTTGTGATGTCTCTTCATCACCAGGCAGAAGGAGAGGCTCATGTGGCTGGAGAGGTGAGGAGAGGCAAGGACTGAGAAATCAGCTCTTTTCTTTCAATCTGTGAGTTGTCTTGCCAATACCAGGAATTAATATGCTGGCCTGCAGAGGTATTAATGCAGCAAAGGGGCTGCCTGGCCTTTCCCCAGCTGACTGGAGGAGGCAGCATGTGGTCATGCCTTCAGGGAGCACCTGAAAGGGATGGGTGAACTTTTTTCCACTGGGTGCTCAGTGCTGGGAAGGCAAACAGAAATTCTCCTTGGACGATGGCTCAATCCTGTCTCCAGTCAAGCCAGATGAATATGGTGGAGTTTCAAACCAGGTACAGGGAAGAGCCCATGGAAAACCTGAGTCCTCTGGCTCTGCTTAGAAATGGAGCAGGATGTGCCCATGAGGGGGTATTTCCCTGGCAAGAGGTGAGCATGACTCCATGGTGCTGCTAGCCAGGCTCTCTGCTCGAGCAGGTATTGGTACCACCTCTCCCAGACCTGCTTTTTGAGTGAGTTTTTCTCCCTTGGATTTAATGTTTGGCTGTACCCAAGCAGGGATGGAGTTTTTATTGAGGATGAGGTGAGTGGATAGAGTGGTGCAGGCTACACTGTAAACGTTGCTGTGTTTTTGTGTGTGTTTGGTATTAATTGCCCATTCTGGGCATCTGGGAGAGCTTGGAGTGAGCAAAGCATGTTACATCCCAGGGCTTTTTATGTACATAAACAATTGGAGGTTTATTATCTTGACCTTCCCTTCTTGGCTCCTCTAAGTTAAATCTTGGGGGAAGAAAAGTGATCTAATAAACTGAGATGCAGATTTGGGCTTCTAGGAAGTGCATTTAGGTGCCAACAAGATACCAGGAGGCTGAGATTTGCCACAATTGAGACAAATCTTTTTAATGGCTTTTGTTCATTTCACTGGGGTCTGCCAGCTCTGCTCCTTGCCAACAGTAAATAGTCTGGGAGCAGGGAATTGGTGATTATATTACATTTAAGGCAATTCAGCATGGTTTTACTTGCTTTGGGGTGTGAGGAAGAGATGGCACACATCTATGTACAGAATGGACAGGTTAAGTCAGACACTTCCTGCTTTATTATCTGAGCATGGAACATGGCATCACAGGGAAAGAGCCATAATTAGGTGTTCAGGAAGAGTTCATCCTGCCCACTTGAGTCAAAATTGTAAACTGAGAGGGCAGAGATCAAAGGCTTCTACTGAAGGCCAGAGCAATTTGCTGAGGAGTTTAACTGGAGGGATAAGTGCCCATTCAGGGGCATCAAATCAGCTGCAGCCTCTTCCCTGCCTTTATTTTACTCTTCCAGAAACAGGAAATAACCAATGTGTAGGAGACATCTCTACTTCAGCTGGGCATGGCCTTTCCAAGCCTGATCACAGTTCAAGAGGTGGGGAACAAAAGCTCCAAAAAGGCACAACCCTGTTTCTGTGGTGACAGCCCCTGGCTGGGCAATGTGCTTCACGTCCTGGGGCTCCACTCCAGCCTGGTCCCAGGCTGTGCAGAGAGAAAATCTGCTCACTCCTTCTCTGCCTCTCCCATCTGGTGATGGTTTTGCACTCACCCTTCTAAAAAAAAATCTCATCTTCCTGAGGCATTTTGGTTGCTCTAGGTAGATGCTGTCCTTCTTATGCCTGGAGTGTTATACCTTCCCTGCCCCTGCCTGCTGGAGCTGCCTCTTGCACGCTCCACAAAGCAGTCAGGCACTGTCCTCTGTTTTAATTGCTTTTGCCCACTTCCTGGCTTGCACTCACATTAGCTTTAGGGGATGTGGGGCAGGGGATGGGCTTGGAAATAGGGAACATTTGGGTTCTGAGAGGCAGGGGAAGGATGGTAAACAGGTACTTGCTGTCTTGGTGGATTCAAGCCCTGGTGTGGTGGGAGCAAATGTGTCAGTGAAGGCACCTGCATGGATATGAACAATAA
Source organism: Sitta europaea (assembly GCA_013400255.1). Taxonomy (NCBI): domain Eukaryota; kingdom Metazoa; phylum Chordata; class Aves; order Passeriformes; family Sittidae; genus Sitta; species Sitta europaea. The sequence continues at coordinate 39,886 of VXBS01006236.1, forward strand.
TTTCTCTGTCTTTGCAGAGCTACAGCCTTGAAGTTTGCCTCTTTTATTCTGTAGGGACCACTGACTGCAGAAAACAGATGCCATCTGTCCACCGTGCCTTGTAAATCAGATTTTAATCATCTCAGGGAGAGGTCTGTCTCCAGCTGAGTGCTGCAAACCAGGTCTGCAGGAGTTACTCTGCAAAATTTACATTTCTGAGATAGGTTAGTGATTAGAGCCCCAGCTTCATACCAGGGAGGCTGAAATCCAATTTCTCCCCCTCTCACAGATTTCCTGGCTGATGGTGGAAAATAGCTTAGGCCATGCCTGAATTAATCAGGTAAGTGCAGATGTGTTTCTCACCTCCCAGCTGACCTCCCTCCCCAACATGCTCACTCTGCAGGATGTCTGCATCCAGTGTGGGCAGAGAGGCTCCCACAATGAAGGACACCACTGAGTCAGGACCAAAAGAGGCACTTCTGAGATCCAGTTTTGCTCTCTGGAAACTGAAGCCACAGATTGCAGTGGTGCTGGTGTTGGAGTTGCTGTCTCCTCCAGTGCTGCCAGTGCCTGATTCCCAGCAGCTACAGGCTTGACTGGTGGATAACACGTTTGTTCCAAGGGCTGCTGCAGTAGGTTGCAGTGGGCCGAGGGGGAGAGAGCCAAGGAGGGAAATGGCACAAGATCTGACTCTGTTTGGCCTTGCACAGCCCTTACACAGCTCTGTGAGGCACAGTGTGTTCTTACAACAATAAAAGTGTGCTGCCGGGGATGGTCACAAGCGCAGGTGAAATGTCCTTGTCCCTTTTTTCAAATCATTATATATTGCAAAATCATTGCAGGTATTACAGGGAGGCTGCAAAGCCACCTTTTTGTGAGAAAAAAAATCAATAATTTGTTTTCTTCTTCCTCATATGAAAACAATACCATAAAATCATGCTGGTTTATTAAAAAAGCAATACCCTCCAAGCACAAATGGCAAGACTGATCACAGCCTGTCCATGGGGAGATACAGCTCTTTTATCAACAGCCTCTATGGACTTATTTTTCAAAAAAGAACTTAGCAAAGCCTCTAAAAACATGGTTATTTATTAGTTGGCATTGCCAAGTTTTGACCCCCATCAGAGGAACTCGCTTGGGCAGTGCAGACAGAGCCCAGCACTATCTGCTGGAAGCTTTGAAATAAATCTCTTTCCCTTCTCCTCCATCCTCAAAAAGGAGATTTGCCAGGCAGGATGGCTCCTCACAGCTGTCCCAGGTCACTAACCTCTGCCATTTTACACAAAAGAAGTGCATCCTCCCAGACTGTGTATCATCACATCACAAGAGGGTGGTTGCAGCAGTCATATCCTGGGACAAGTCAAGCTCTGTCAGCTCATCAAACCCCAAATCTAATGGTTATAATGATGATACCATTAATTTTTTGAATGTGATGCCATTAAAGTTTAAGCTCTTGCAAGGGTACAGGAGAAGAAAGGTGCCTCCTGTCAGCATCTTCTGACAGGCTGCAGAAGCAAACCTGCATTCTTGGTTCACCAGAGTTGTGAACAGCCATCAGTGATTTTTCACAGAATCCTTTTCCCCCACCTCTGCAATGCACACATTAATGAACTGGATTGGGTTAGGGCACAAAGGCAGCATGGCTGTGTGGAAATCATTTAATGGGGAATCAGTAAAGGAAATGCCCCCTTGTCCCCCACCTTCCTGCCCTTTACATGCCCTCAGGGGGTTGTCCTGTATGACATCTCCATGGAGGTGCTTGGTCTGGAGCTCTCTAAAGGTTTGGACAGGGCTCATGAGGCTGGCATGAGGTGTCTGATGAGCAAATTTTGGAACTAAGGGTATCAAAGCTTATTCATAAAAATGGGCTAATAAGAGGTAGTGTGGTAACCAGCTAATGGGGAGAGCCCAGGCTCCACTGCATAAGCCCCCACAGTGCTGGGATTCATTTTAATCAGCACTTAGACAGGAAGAGAAAATATTCCCCATTTTTCTCCTTAAAGATTAAATCATTGATTCAACCAACACCCTAATGAGGCACCCACAGATGTGTAATGAATAAATATTTTTAAAATAGTTAACTTAAATAATAAAAAACACACCCCCATCTCTGTTCTGCATGCAGCATTTGGGGAACTAGGTTGGAGTGGGGAGAAGGTGGAACACCCCCTTTCCAGAGAGCAAAGGAGACTGCAGATTAAACCAATTCTTGAGCTGGTTTCCAATGAGCCTGCTGCAGCTTTTCCAGGTGAATCAAAGAAATGCAAATCCTTGGGCAAAACAAATATTTCCATTCAAGTCCTGCTGTCTTCCTATTCCCTAATCTTCCCCCCCAAATCCTTATTCCTCTCAGATAGATGCTCAGCCCAGTCTCAGATGCTGGGACTGAGTGGCCACACCTATTTCCAGGTGAGACAGTGTTGTCTGGAGGATGTTGGAATCATCACTTTACTGGAGCCCAGGGAGTCCTCACCAAGGCTGCCTTTGTCCTACATCCCTCCAAGAGATCCTTCGCTGATGGTCCTTCTCACAAGCACCACGATTTCTCCTTTCTTTCTTTCTCTGCAAAGGGAAAGAATTTAAAGATTAAATTCCGCTGAGAAATTAGAAAATCATAGGTCCCTTGAGACACAGAATACAGCTAAACCCAACTGCAAGAGCAGGGAAACAGCTTTTCTACATGTTGAGGGAAGTTTGGCAGGTAGGAAAATATTTCTCAGCTGAATACTCTCCCTCTGGTTTGGATTAATAGCTTGGGTCCAACTTCACTATTCCCATAACAAATAAATCTTAAACCTTAACTAGCCCAAGAGAAGGAGTATCTGCTGGATGTCTTTTCCATGCCATACTTTTTTCCTCTGTGAAGCATTCCTCTTTTAAAAGCTCTCTGGCTCTTCACAGTTATTTTCCTTGGATTTCATAGGGATGTACCAAACACATATGCAGACAGCTTAGCTTCCAGGTGGCAACAAACACAAGATACATGTGACAAAAAGTACAAGGCAAGATGTTCCCAGCAAAACAATGTTTAATTTTATTGCTTGTGAATTTTCCATGAGGAGACCAAGCCATATTTTTTTTTACATATTCAGCTAGTAATCAAAATTATTTGACACTCTGCAAGACCCACCACAAGTGTTCGCAGCCCCTCTGCAACCATCTCTGTCACAGGCTTCTCCTGTCCAAGGGGATGGAGGTTTCCATGATTTTTTTCTCATGGTTTTGGAATCTTCTCCTGCTCCAGAGAGGACCCTGCCTTGAGATTAAGTTGCCATTGTGTTGGGTGAAGTTATTAAACAGGAACTCAATGTATCATTTATACTTCTCTTAAACTAATAAACTATAGATGTTGCCTTCAAAGGTAAAGGAACAGCTAATAAAACACTCACAAGCTCTGTCTTTCAACCCCAATAAAATCCCAGCCAGATGCCAAAGAAATCCTTAAACCCAAGCATTGAGCTTGATGTTGAAACATCAGCCCCCAAATGTGATAGGAATATGTCCATTCCCTCAATGTGCCAGGGAAGAGCCAGGGTTTGAAGGGCTTAATCTTCCACTTTTGCAATCAGGTAGAACAAAATGTTTCACCTAAAACCTGGTGGTCATAAATCAGGTCTTTGAATGCCTGTAGAAAAGTTCTCAAGCAGTTCTCAGCTCCAGGTGTGGAATGAGTTTGGACAGACTTTTATCTCCGTTTCAGCAAAACAGAGTAAAACAGGTTCATTCCACTCCACAATTTTTTTGACAGTTCCCTCAAATGAAACCCTTAATCAGGTGACTTTTATTATTCATTGCACTGTCTCTGAAGATGGGAGGGAAGAAAGTAAATGTGGAGAATAAAGGGGAACATAAGTGGCTGCACTGAGATAACCCTCTTGCATGGCAGAGGTCCTCTCTCTGGGTAGAGAGCTTGAAACACCTCAAGAAGGAAACAACTCTGATAAATGAAGGGGAGCAAGGCCAGCACACCCACAGGTTCTCCAAGGTCCTTCGACTTGGCCAGGAAACAGTGGAAGAGGACAGGGAAGCTGCCACCAAGTGCAAAGAGGCTTTAATCCCACTTTTGCAAAGAGTCCAAGAGCAAACTTCTGAAGTGGGAGGTGACATACTGTCATCCCTGAAAATAAGCCTTCTGATTTGTTTTTGTAGAACAGAGTCAGGTTCTCACAATTTGTAAGGTAAATAAGAATAGTTTACATTCTTTTGTGCTAGATATCACTTGAGAGACTTCTCAGTTGACCAGGGGGATTGGAGAGGAGGATACTTCGTTACCCAATCCCTGGTCAGTGTCCTGGAAATTATAAAAAGCTGAGGTTTCAATAAACTTGGTTCTTTTTCTTCTGTGCTTTGGACACCTCCGTGTGTGTGCTGTTTCTTTCGTGCCGCACAGTGACAACATAGAAGTTCCATCTAGACCTGGCAAAACCTGGCCTTGCACCACTGGTGCAAGCCCACATGGTCCTGTCCCTGGCTTGCTGCTACTCTTCTGGCATGAGGGGAGTGGCTGATGAGAGCTGGCAGGAGCCTGGGCACATGTTTGAAAGCCGGAGAGAAACAGGGAAGATGCGGCATTAATTGTGATGGCTTGAGACCAGCAAGAACTGTCAAACTGACTTAACTCAGGAGAAAACAGCTCACAACTCAGGGACAAGGCAACCTGAGGGGCTTGGCAGGGGACACCAGATGAAAACCACCCCCATGTGCCAACCCTCTGCTCTTTCCCAGCCTCGGCCCTGGAGCATCACCCTGGCATCACCACAGATGCAGCTTGGATAAGGGGAAAACAGAGTGAGCCCACTGTCAGCAGCATTTTCTTTTGAAGCCCCGCCATCACGTGTGAGATCCCACTGTGGCAGAGTTTGAGCTGCCTTCTTAGCTAAACTGGGAAATTATTTACCCTGAGCCACACCTCCAAGAGAACAATGGCAACTTGGTCTTGGTGACACCGGGTCTCAAGCAACTAAATCAAGCTCAGGGAAGCAGTCTGGAGCCTCACCGCTTGGTGTGCTGTAGGACCATGGCTTCCAGTAGGTAGGATGCTGAAACAAACACTGAACATCGAGTACAGTGTCGGGAGCTCTTGGCAGCTGGAGAGCTGGGCTGGGGTAGCAGCAGGTGCACGTGAGGTGGGCACAGAGATGCCAGTGTGGTTATTTAAATGCTTTAAATGGAAACAGAAAAAAAACCTATTAAAATAAATTGCACTGGGCTTATGCTTCTTGTTGCCTCTGCTTCAAGGTATAGATTTGCGATTAGTTTGCATTTATGGATAGCTTACATTTTTAAGGCGTTTCAAAACACTTCAGCCTAAAAATGTGCATTTCCAGTCTGTTTAGATTTCATGGAGAAGAACAGGTTCCCTTGTGAGTCGGGGAGCTTCAGAGCTAAACAATGAACGGATGCCTTTTAGAGCCACTGGCAGCTTTCCCCTCCTGCTGTATGTCCATGAAGAGGCAAGCAGGCTCCCAAGGCAGGGTGGGTGGCTGGAGCCCCCCATTAGGGCAGAGCCCCAGCAAAGGTGGCTGTGCCTGCAACCTGTGTGGTTGTTCACATAAAGGCAAAGGCTATGAAGAAACAAGTAAAAAGGGAAAAGCTCCATGCAGCTGGATGCACTGACTGCACCTGGCTGTGTTCAGGCATGCTTGCTGGCTCCCGAAGCTGCTGATCACCTAATGGTGATCTGATTTTCCTACCACTTATGTGGGATTGGCTGTAAAACACTCTTTAATCCCACCAAGCAGAGGGTTTCCAGGTAATTGGCTTGTCTGGCCTGGAGCAGCACAAACCAAGGTGCACTACCACCCCACGTGGGTCATTTTGTGGATCTTCTTTTCCCCTGAAATGTTACTGCTTTGAAACAGAGCTGAGAAGCAGAGCCAAAATCCTTGCCTTGAACTGTGCAGATTATTTGTGTGTGGTGCTTACCTAGGTAGCCCTCACCTGAGCTACAGGTGGGGATGAATCAGATGGGCCACCAATATGCTCTTGCTTTTTATGGGATAAGGATTAACTCAGCAAGAGCAGGGTAAGAGCAGTGATGCTCACCTTGGGAAAAACCACATCAGCAGCTGTGTCCATCACAGCCACCCTTTCCTACACCACTGCTACAGTAAGTGCACTCTGCTGATCAGAGATTTCCTAAACCTGGGATGTAAGAAATATGTTTGTTTTGTTTTTTTTCTGGGGAGAACACTCAAACTAGGTCCTTCCTCAGAAAGGTGATGACACCCAGAAGGGAAACGTGCAATGTAGAGAATGAAGCTAATTGCTCTTTGGTAGTTTTCTTTCTGCCTTTGCAGCACAGTTTAGGGAGGAAAAGGCTGACCTGAGATTTCCACCAAAAATAGTGTGCTGCAGACAGGCACTATCAGGTCAGCCCCACCAATTTCCCAGCCCTTCCTCTAGCCTGGGAAAAGGAAAATGGTATAAATAAACTACTGTTTAATCAGAAATCCACCTCTAGACCCTAATCAATTGTTGAAAACTATTTCAAAACCAGTTTTGAATGGAAAGATAGCCCTGGAATTTAGATATTTCATCAAAAATTCTCCCTAATACAGTTTGGTTCTTTGGTTTGTCTGTTTTTTTGGTTTTTTGGGGTTTTTTTTGTGGAGGAAGGAAGAGCTGTCAGAGAAACAAAATGTTTCTCACAGAAGCAGTTTGGACATGTGGCTGTGGTGTTTGGCCCTTTGGAGCTACAGCAGAAATGTCTTTTTGTCCCCTTTCTCCAAGGACATAGCATCTTCCAGGCATCACCATTAACCTGAGGATGTCCTACAGAGTCACCTCCTGCCAAAAATCTAGCAAGTGAGGGATGAGAAAGAACGAGAATCTGAAACATCTGAAGGCCTCACTCCTAGACAACTGAATCCCATTCTTCCCCCTAAGCAAAATGCATTTCAAATAGCTCCTCTGAAGCACCAACACCATCCTGAGGAAGGAATTTGGAGGAAGAAGAAATGAAAGAGATTTTTCACAGCTGTCTGGCTCTGAAACTGAAAAGTATTCATGGGTGGAGGAAAGCACCTTTCTCTGTCAGAAGGAAATAGATGAAAAAAAATTTATGAAACATGAAGGGCAGCACTCATCTTCCACTGTCCTGCAGAAGCACTGCTGCCAGGGGCTTCCTGGCCACCACCGGAGACACGGATGTTTTCTCATGGAGCTCTCCCCCTACTCCCCTCTGCCTAAAGTTCAACTCAGATTTTTTCATCTTCTAATGGCAAAACAGAAGATGGAATCTAGAGAAGAGCAAATAAAAAAGACAAAGTAATGGAGAATTATATAAATACTCGAAACAAAGGAGCAGGATCGGGAAGAGGGCTTGTACAAACAGCAAATCTTGGAGTCCTTAGCTAAAACAAAAGGCTTCAATCTACAGTTCTCTGCTGGTGTCTTACCTAAAAATTAGAGATCTTCCAGTAACTCACTCCAGATTACTCCCCCACATGCCACCTCTCTCTTCTCCATGTTTCTTGGAGTGAGCATCCCACAAAAAACTCAGAAACTTTTCATGAAAACCTCGTCCAGGTGAGCAGCAGTGCCTCTACCCCGCTAGGCAGCTTGAGCAGCAGCCTGAGCCTGCATCTCCTATCCTGGGTCTGTCACACCTTGTTACCCACACAAGCACTCCTGGCCCCTGGGGCTGGCAGGTGCAGAAAGGCCAGTACCCAGCTCTGGCTTTTAGCACGGGTGAAATCACCCCGAAGCAGGAGATCCATTGCAGCCCACAGGGCAGCTGCTGCCCCAGTACCTATTCGTGGATAGCAACAGGGACCTGGCAGGTTTTTGCCAGGCAGACTGAAGAAGCAGAAGGAATTGACTCATTGCAGAAACATCACACCACTAGGAACATCCACAGGGTAACACTGCTGGAAACCCACAGTGGGAAAACAACGTTGCTGCTGGGGATGGAATGCCTGTCCCCCCTCCATCCACCTTACCCACATGCTGGCTGGCTACTAGAGGCCAGGATAATGTGAAAGCAAGGAGAGACAAAGGAGCAGGGAGTCTCTAGGGCAGGGAACAGAGATGTAACCCAGAGTGGATCTGCTGGTGGATGCTCTGCTATGCATACAGGGACTCTGCTAACCCAGAAGGTAAATCAGGCAATTGGAGCGAGCTGTTTGAATACTCACCAACAAAGGGAAACTCAATTAAATTTTAAAGGCAACACGTTTGAAAACGGCAGGACTAAGAGGCATTTAAAGGTGGCGATCGTTGCCAAGTTATTTCGAGCAAACAGGAGGCTATTCCATGCATCTGTTTGAATGTGCCAACAATTAATTTAGCAATCAGCATGTTCTGAAGGGACAACTTGAGAGGATGACAAACAGGGCTAGGCCCTCGATCAGTGTAAATTCACCATGGCTCTCTAAGTTGCAGCCAGCCCCATGCCAGCAGAGGGTTTGGCTGAATGCCCCTCAGGAGGGACACGCTGGGGGAGGTGACTCCTCTTACATAAGGACGGTGATGTGCCTCACACACGTGCAGATGGTGATGCTTCTCATACCACCCACAGCACAGATGGACTGTCAGTCATCACATTGAAAGCCATTCCAAGAGTGTGCCTACCCCAAGTCCAGCAGGGAAAAATTAAGTCTTCTTTTGTCCACTAAACCTATCCTGCCTTACACCAGCATAGACACCAGAAGCAAAAATATTATAGAAATAAGTCTGCTATTTATACAGCTCGGCAGAAGAAATACACTAATAAAGATGCTGAAGTCACCATTTTGTTCAATGCAAATTAAATGATGATGTGCTTATAAGAGTTCCTTCCACCCAGGGATCCCAGAGAGCAACAATCTCCTTGCTGTGGGCTTGGACCAACTCCTGCCCTGAGGAGGCTAAGGGCTTGGGTCAGGGCCCTTGCCAGTCCACCTGCAGTAAATGTGGCTCTGCCTTGGAGCCATCTACACCAACAGCCTACAGGGTGTTGAAATGAATTATATCCTAAGTGTCTTCACTTAATTTGGGTCCTGTGAGGTGTTGGTGTCTTGGGACAAGAGATGTCCAGAGATTCCAGAGCACTGGACATGCAAAGCCCTAAGAGATTGAGGCAAAAAAAGTGGCTTGAAATGGAAGAAAGAACAAAAAATTTAAAAATCAATAGACAGCTTTAACAAATAATCCTGTCATACATTTTCCTTGAGCAAAGTATTTAGCTCTTAGAGATTGAGGTGATCAAGCCAAAAAAGGTACTTTGCAAAGTCTCAAGTTCCTGCTCTTAAGAGTTATAATTTCCTTAAGAGAAGGATCTGTCAAAAAAGAATGAGGAGAGGGGAAAGGAAGGAGACAGAAACATCTCAATTTGAACTCTGCAGACCCAAGTATTTTGATTTAACTATCTCGTCACCTTCTGGAGCTGTTTACCCCACCCTGGGTGACCAACCTGGGCTGCAACAAGCCCATCACTGCCCATCCCTACCACCCATGGAGGTATTACCATCAGCCTGCAGCTTCTGTTCCAGCACCTCATGGGTCAAAGCTCTCCATTCAGTTCCTCTTCATCCTCATACATGTCAGTAAGAGCCCTCCCACAGCTGCTGGCTGGTCCTTGCACTTGGACTATTTAGAAGGAGATATGAAACTGCAGCCAGAGGAAATCCTCCTGGATGATCCAGCTCTGCAAGCATGGACCAGCTCAGCAGCAGTGAGTTCAAGACCAGCATCCTGCACTGCCCTCAAAGGGTTCTGGATTTAATCCCAGCTACTCCTCTTCTTCCAGGACAGTGTGGCCAGACAGCACCAGAGTATAATGTATTCCCTTTGGGAGCAAAAACAAACGATGCTGTGGTAGAAATTCCAAGTCTCTTGCACAAAGCAACTTGTCAAAAGGAGCCCTACGAGCTCACCCAACAAAAAAACTCTCCTGGACATAGACTAATCCAGCTCCAGTCCTGCCCTCCTGCACACCTGAGAGATACAGCCTCAGGCCCTGTGCACAGAGAGTCTGCATTCACTATAGGAGAGAATTTTAAATGATGCCAGGCAAACATTCCTTCTGATCCATCAAGAAGAGGCATTGACAGAGAGAAGTAAGGGAAACAAAGAGCCCAGGGACAGGGGAGCTCTGGGGCTGAGAAATTAAATGGGTCTGCAAAGCACTGAGGGCAAGATTATTAAAAGGAAGAAAATTTACTATGGACACTCCAGAGAAGTTCTTGAGGTAGTATAAATCACCATAACATTACTGTGCCCAATTCATGGCAGCTACAGGCTGCACCAGGGGCTCTCACTACTGTGTGCTCTGGCAGAGGAGAAATTCAGGCACAGCAGTGAGATGCCAGCACAGACACTTTTACTCCGGGCAGATGTTGGAGGCAAATGGCAACATCACCAGCATAACTCCAGTGTTCAGCTATCTCAGAATTTGAAAAGTAAAAGGCCCTTCTATTTTTTTCCACCTCATAAAGTACTCATAGCACTGATGGGGAAGACAGAACCTGAATGCACATTTTTGGAAAGCACATTTGATTATCTTCTGGAAAAAATGAGTCTCTCTCTGAACACAAGAGACTGTTTCATGCCAGAGTCAAGAGCACAGAAACCCACATATATGATACTTCATTGCTCTGTAGCCAATTTTGTTGATTAGTCATTAGGATATGAGAAGAAAATAGTTAATGTGCTGTAACCAATCTGCAAATGTTATAAAATCTGCAATCATATGGAACTAATTTTAAGTGAAATGGAATGATCTACAAATTACAGGCAAAGGATTACTTCAAAAGGCACAGAGAAAAGCAGGCAGGAAGGCAACAAGCAGATCAATACTCTGCTGAGAATGAACAATGGTTAGGAGAACACAGGCAGCTCACACACCCAAAGAAAATTATTTCTGAGAATTGATACAAAATGAATGCTGACTAAATTTCAGATGTCTTAAGAAACATTCACTACCAAATAGGATACCAACAATACCACCTTTGCAAGAGCCATCAGGATGGCCACTGGCCACAGGGCTGCCTTCAGCTTGGATGGATGTGGGGATGCAGGACTGCTGCAAAACCCTTCTGTGAGCGGGAGCTCATCAGCCAGCAAGTTCCTGGAGAGCCACAGGTCCTGGAGGCTTCCCTGAACAGCTTGCTTTCAGTGTCATCTTTCAGGAAGTTTTTCTCACCTCAGCTCTGACATACATGGCATGGAATGTTCAGCCACATAGAGACTTTGGGGCACAGCTTGAATACTCACTTCAGCAAGAAGCCCATTTTGTCCTAAGAAAACAACAATGGGAATATTCCCATGCTCCTTAAAAATATCAAGGCAAAACCCATTAGTTGGCAAGGTTACAATTGCAAAGCAAATGTAGACTTTGGGACTCATGTTCTCTTTCTTCCCCTCCTTTAAATCATAAACACATTTGAAAACAAAACAAGACATAATGAAAATGAATATACAGAAACAGCACTTGCCTGAAGGTCCAATGTTGTGCTGTGGTGTTTTGTCATTTTTCAATCCTTCTGTTTCTTGTCCAAATTTGTACAGCCATTTGTACTCCTCCTCTCCTTAGAACCCATATTTATAATCCTGCCTTGAGATACTCATCTATCAGCTCAGAAAGCAAGACATTTATCCTATTCTTCAAATGTCCATCCAGACCTTGAGAGGAAGGTGTGGACTGGGAGGGAGATAAGAAAGCACTTTTCCCTTTGCTTCAACACTGGCTATAAACTATAGAGGATGCTAATATCTATCAGGGAAACATCTCTCACTCCCACCCCTTTCCTTCTCCCCTCCTCAAGAGCTGCACTTGTGACTCAGAGCCATTTTTCAAAGACAGTTCCATTTAGGGTCTCCAGCTAAAGCAGATCTGAGCAGGATTGGGTCCAAAGCAGTCAGTGTGTTACCTTGGCAATGAAGCCAGATTGTGATCTCACGGAAAAGGAATTTAAGTCTAGACTAAACTACACCCCCATTGGAGTAACAGAGGTGTGAGTGTCATCAGCCTGATCCCTGCCATGTGCTCTGGCCAGCCCTGGCACACCTACCTGTTTCCTGCCTGACTCTGCTTCCTTCCACCAACATCCAGGAACACCTGGGCACAGAAAGCTTCCCTCTTCCACCACCTGCCTATTCCCTAGCAACGCATGTACCTACGAGTAGCTATTATCAACCGTTTATTCTGATCAAACACTAAAAAAAAAAAGGACTTTCTTGAGCAGATTGCTGTAAATGCAATCTCTTCCCCATCAGCTCTCCCAAATCACCCATCTCTTCATCATCTTCCCCATCAGCTCTCCCAAATCACCATCACTCCTTTCTCACACACCTGTACACAGTAAATTATTTTATATACTCCATTCCTTCTACCTCTTATCTGTTACTACAACCTTTTGCAATAGGGGTGCAGTAAAATCTGATCTTAAACACGAGGCTGTTTTCTGTAGTCATTCTCTTCAGTCAAAATACAAACATAAGAAGCTACAGATACACATTTTATCACAGCAATGGACAACTCTATCACAATAATGCTTTTGACAAATAATAAAATGCAAAAATGTATTGAGGAGGTTTACAGCAGTTTAATGAAGGCTCTCATACAAAATCTTGAACTCAAAGTTACAGTCAAGAAAAATATAACTTACAATGAAAAAGCTGATGAGAATAGCCCACTTAGCCATGGAATTAACTGCGCTTTAACGCTGTGCTTAAATAGTCACCACACAATAGGAACAAATTTAAATCACGACCAAGATACACACAATTCACTTCCATTCTGTTTTCAATTACATGTATTCAGCATGTAATTTAACCAATGGAAGTTACTCTGAAGAACACAGAGGTTTCTCTTTTTTTTTCCCTCCAAACACTCACTGGAAATAAATACCATTGAAAGAATACTTGTGGAGTGCAATAAAATGGACACTTAGGCACTGGTACAGTCTAGTCCTCTTCAGCCCTCTACAAACTACAAGACAAGATGTTTTAACCACAGATGGAGTGGAGAGCAGGTTAGAGCTGTACAGGTAGTGCAGCAGGTTATGTACTACACAAGAGCACATCTGCAAAAGGTCCCAGGAGATTTTTGTTGAAGATGCAGCGTATCCACACCAAGTATATTGTGAAGGGCTTAATGTTTTCTGAGAAGGTGTGATTCTGATGGGACAATATATAAGGCATGTAAGTGTTTTCCCCTTGCTCTTGTATCCACACTTCGTATTTTACTTCTCTGACCTTGAGATACCTCAGATTCCAGGGGATCTGCCAGGACACAGCAAGTTTAGCTTCACTTGTGCCCTGGACAGAGGCCTGACACTTGGCATCCCTCACTTTGCCAGGGTAGAGGCTACCAGACCACTTCTGCTTCTTGGGTCCGGGCTTAGACTTCACAGTCTGCCTAATCACGTGTATGAGAGACGGGATGTTCACCTTGGTGTCCTGGTAGGCACGGAACAGCCACTCGGGGTTGCGGCAGCAGAGGTGCCGCGGCACCTCCGTGCTCTTAATGATGCGCTCCTGCTCAGCCTTGTCCAGGTGAGCAATCCCGCCCTGATCCCAAGGTCTGTCCGGGTAGGTTACGGTGTCTTCCCTGTCGGTGTTCTGCCAGGCAATGTACTGCAGGTCCATGCCAGGAAGGGTTGCCAGGGTTTTGTAAGGGGTGTAGTGTTCAGGGTTGATAGCATATGGGAAGAGCTCCACCACGGTGGCCCCTCTTGGCAGGAAGAGCGACATGACTAATTGGGCCCCGTGCATGCTGACCAGCATGGACGCATTGCTGATCAACCGGACAATGTCAGAAAATGAATGCTCCTCCAGAGAGACGGAAATGGTTTTCATCTGAAACTCCTGAGCAAGAGCCAGGATTAGTTCTGCCTCATTTAGGATAAGTCTGTTGATCGTCCGACTGAACACTACAATGTACTCCTCACTGGAGCTTTCCTCTAAGCTGATGTTCAGTTTCTGCATCATGAATTTGGTGAACTGCCTGATCTCATTACCAGAAACCAAGATGTTAGCCTTTGGCCCTTGTGGCTGGACAAATCCGTACTGGTACCAGGTGGTGATTTTGGATAGTCCCACATAGGATTTGGTAAAGCAGAGGAGCCTGCCCAGGGTTTTAAGCTCCTCCCTGAGGAGTGGCTGCTTGTTACTCAGTAACTTGTAGAGGTCAAAGTGAACACCTTCACCCCACCCTTCCATGAAGAAGAGTCGTGCCTCCAGATCTAAGTCGGAGAACTGCTGCATGGTGTAATAGATGGGGAGGAGGTCGTCATGAAACACGTGCATCAGGTTGTCTGGGTTGAACCGGTTGGCAATCAGCGCCACATCAGGCACGAAGACCGGCTTTGGCATAAATTTCAGCGCAGCAGCTGGCAGCTCCACAAAGTTGAAGTACTGGGTGTTGTGATCTTCCACAGAGGAGAGGTCGAGCAGAGCCGGCTGGAACCTCCGGGAGCCCAGGTTGGGCAGCATGACGGAGGAGTTGCTGTGAAAGTAGACAAACTCCTCAGCCTCGGTAGAGTAGCAGAGGGACTCGAAGCGGCAGATGCGGTCGGTGTGCATCCTGCCAGTGCACACCATCCTGGTACCATTCTCCACCAGGGCCTGCAGAGCTGCGTGGTAGTCAATCTGAGCCTCAGAAAGTTCTTGAGACTGACGCATGAGGACCAACTCCTCCTCCACCATGGCGGCATGATCGCACAGTTTGATGTATTTCCACAGCACGGCAGCGAGGACAGACACGAGCAGGGCATTGAACACAGCTGCTATGTTCATTCTGTAGTTAGATCCTAGCAGGATGACAGGTGGGGAATGCAATGGAGAGGGAACACATCATTAACACTCTTTGACATGGTGAGGGCAAAGACCTGTGGAAAATAAAACAAGAGAAGAACCATTTAAACATCAGGTTTACAGCTCCACCATAAATCATATTTTATGGACTATTCAAGAGAGTTTAGGCTTCTTTTGGTAATTTTTTCTCCTTCCAGGGAATGAGGGGAAAGAAGAACAAAGTGCCAAAGCTCTCCCCAAAATTGTGAAAAAATATAAAGCAAACAGAACTGGGAGCTGCTCTACAGGAAGGCTCCTCTCTCGTTTTCATTTCTATGCTTCTGAAGGAGAAAATGTGAAAGAGTTTAAAGATGAGCTCTACAAAGATCTGTTAGGAATAAAAGTATGTTCTCTGGGAGACTGGATCACTCTGCTTTTTTGCAGACCATTCCCACAGTGAGAAGAAATAGAGCACTGCAATCAGTGGGCCACCTGCAGCGGACTGGGAGACCAAGCTCCTGCTCCCTGCCTGCATGGCTGAGAGCACTCACCTTCACTGTGCAGGTAGCAATAGCTCCAGGAGTACTGCCAGGACAGATTTCGCTACACTCCAGTGTGCAATGTGAACTAGTGAACATCACATCCAATTTCATTTTATCCAGGGGTGGGGGAAGGACTTGCAGGTCTATGGACTGCCCTGAGGGAGAATCCCAAGTCACTAGGGTGTTGCTCTGGCTGCAATCCAGGATCAAAGGCTAGGAACTGCCATCGTCTTCCAAGAGAAATACTGGCATGGGAGAGAGGAGAGCTCTGCTCTTTATGAGAGGAACTGATGTGTCATTAAAGCAATCAAACCTTCATTTAGTGAGAGTCTGGCTCGAACAGCACAGATAAATGATAAGCTAATGCATCTGAAGGGTTTCACTGTTGGCATCCCAACCTGACAACCTTTTCTGTGCTGCTCCAAAGCTTCCCTGATTCTTTTTCTGTTAGAGCCTGCCACTGTTCTCCTTCTATGCATAAACATTACTGGCTTATATCAGAGTATTGATTATAACTTCAACTGTGAACTTCAATTGAGGTATTGATTCACCTACAGAATTCATGGGCTTCAATTTTCATTATGCATCAAGATTCACTGCTAGTCAGGCTGTAAATAATTGCACCCAGGACTCATGAGGAACTTTAGAAAGGGAAATTTCTGATTAGTATTTACCCCACTAGATTGTTTCTAGCTGCTATTTTTAAAGGTGGCAATTTAAAATTTCATTTTGTGCAAGTTTGCCATGGGAGAAAAAAAAGCAATGGCTTAAGTACAGGTTCTGACATCCCAGGCATCCTTTAGCATTTTAACCAAGAGGCACTTCTTACACAGCAACGTGGAGGAAGTTAGCCAGGCATATTTGGGACCAAAGCAAACACCTCCTCTACTGCCAAAGGAGTTCCTTTGAAAAGAGCTACGGCAACTTAAAATGTTGATCCTACAACTTGGAATTGAATGGAGAATCATTCATGGACCTCAATGAAATCAGAAGGGATTCCTACACCTCATGAGATCCCCACAGCCTGGGGGATCTGTCGTAGGAAGAACTGAAGGTGTGTGGGAGTCTGAATAATGCCAAAGAAATGAGTGCTAGCTGTAAGCCACACAAACTCAGGAGGTGATCTCTGGGGACCTCAGCAACAAATTCAATTCAATTTCTAGTTATCCAAATGAAACAGAAATGAAGTCCACCTCCTTTAGCAAGTTGTCTCAAAACTGCTTCATTTAGAAACTCCCTAAAAGCAAGCAGCAAATTAAAAATGCATTGTTTTGATTTCAATCATGGAAAAAAAAGGAAAGGGACCTAGAATGGTCATCTGATTATCAGGGCAGAATCGACTCTCCATAAACCATGCACCAAAGACGCTTCCCTATCTCATTCTTAGTACTCATTCATCTCTTCAGCCAGTCTCTATTGAGAGAGGCATGAAGGACTGTGATAAACTCTTTTCTAACACTTAGCCTTTGTTTCCACCACAGCAATTTTAATTGTGTCTTGTCTCAGGTGCCACAGATATCTTGCACAGAAAAATGATGGCTGTCACAATACATCTCAATCTGTCCTCTGTCAACAGGGACGACTGCTGCTCCTCATGGCTGTGCAACTCTCAACCATGGACAGCCTGGAATGGAAATCCACTGGGGACAGCAGTACATCACTCAGGTTCTGCTAATGCAATCAAACCACTTTTCAGGAAGAGAAATTTTTGATGGGGACAGATCCTGAATTATTTCATTGCTACCAACTTTACTTCTTCACTGTCTTTGAAAAATGTCTAATGATATAATCCAAACCTATACATAACCTCTTCACTACAAATCTCTCATCTTGTGAGCACAGTTTTAAGTGACTTCAATAGCATCAGCAAGGAAAGGATCGAGCCCCAGCATCCATGTGCAAAGCCTGATAATCAGTACATGGAGGAGACCTTTAACAAGCAAGTCCTCTGCTGCAAGCACACACTCAAAGAAAGGCCAGTCCGCAGGCACTGTGAAAGTTAACTTCTGTGGGTCAGAAGAACAAAGCACCTACAAGTTCAATGGAGTCAACTCAAGTTGCAACAACTTGGCAGAGGAGGGAAAACCACATGGCTTCTTTATTATTCCATTATGGCAAGGTGAGTGTGCATGTGTGGGTGTTTCAAAGGCATAAGAAGCCCATGGTCCATTAAAACACCACTGCTACCACCTGCATTTCACAGGCATTTTGGTGGTGGTGAGCTCTTCCGACCATTACAAACTCCTTGAGCCAAACAAGTGTCCTTGAAAACAGTCTGTTCAAATGTTTCACCCCTGACTGATTTGTTCTCTCCCCTCCATCCCCAAGGGAAGGGCATAAGAGGCACTTCAGAGATGAAGGCTGATGGATGCAGCTGAAGTTCAGAGGTTAGCAATTCTCATTTCAGACTCTGGCACAGCCATACCTGCTAAATTGCTAGGAATGAACAACTCAGCTTTTTAGTAGAAACCTGCAAGGCCCTCTTCTACCTCTTTCCTCACTGCAGCTCTTTCATTCCCCCGCACTTAGCTGGAGTGTATGTGCTTTAGCTAACCAGGAGTCAAGAATATATGTTAAATGTTAGCAATGTTAAAGTAATCCATCTTCATTTCTGTTCCTCATTCCCAGTTCCTAAATCCTGGTTCATGCTGCCTGGGAGCAAGCTGCTTTTAATGGCAGTGAACAACAGGATGTGGACAGGAAGGGGTGTTGCAGGCAGAAATGAAAGGAGAATTTCACAGGTACTCAAAGAACTGTCTTAATTCTTTGCCTGTTTTCCCACATTTTATCATCCAGCTTTTTTTCAATCTGACACTTTCAGAGAAAACAGACCTTCAGGAACTATAATTTTTGGTCCCTCCGGGAACAGTAGAGCATAAATAGTAACAAACAGTCCCACTGTTTGCTTTTACATACACAGAAGAGGCTGCACTAAGGAAGTAAAGGCAAGCAAGCACTCTCCATGTCCCTGGTTCCTCAGTCCCCCAAGCCAAGATCAGTTATAAAGTGCTGCCAGCAGCAGTACACCTGGGATAAGAAAGTTTCCCAGGAGGCAGAGGCTAACACACTGAAACAGGTGAAAGCATTTAGTTTTTCACCTGAAGAGAGCTGTTTCACAATAAAAGGAACATTCATTAGTAAATCTCCCCCACAAAATGGGTCTGGAGCTGCCATTCCCACTGTGTCATCAGAGAACATCCTAAGAACTGAAAGGCACTTGCAGAAGTAGCAGGCCAGACACACTGCTACTTTTCTTAAGAGCACAGTGCTCTGTGCTCTTTCTTTCTATATGGAGGGCAGCCTCTAGGCCAGTCACCCCCCGAGCTGCCCACAGACTCCCTCCTCCCCATTCTTACCACGTTCATCCACCCTCTTGCTTCCCAGTGACACAGGGATAACCAGGGCTCTGCTCCATGTAATATGCCCCAGTTACCAAGGAAATCGATTGGACTGACGTTTTTTCACTCTCTGCTTTGAAATGCTAAAGCACTATCCTTCAGCACCAGGAGACATGACAACTGATAGACCAGAGCCAAGCCAGAAGAGACGTGCATGTAAAAGCTGCAGAGCTTCCTGCTGCCAAGCTGGCAGAGGGCAATGAAGTCCCATGGGAGGGGATGGGATGGGCCCCTGAGGACTCCAGAGAGGAGTGGGCTGCAGGGGAGTAGCAGGAGTGAGAGAGGGAGGAAGAAAAGGCAGATTTCCCTGGCAGTGATGCTGACAGGGCAGGGGGCAGCAGAATTAGAGCCAGACAAGGGGAGTTCAACAAAAACACCAGTGTGGGGGCAGCTCAAGACTGTGCAGGGGAATTAAGAGCATATGCTGAGGCTTGCAGCTCAGCCACAATGGATGCCACTCCGGCAGCTAGGAGCCTGTGGGAGGCACTCTATTTTTGGTCAGCTCCTCTTTACTCTCTTTCCAAGAGTTCACAGGCATGAAGAGCTTATCCCATTTTCTTCCTCCACCCCCACTCACTTAGAAAAAGCTTCACAGTTTCATTCTCGCAGCCCAGCTACTTCTCCCTCTAACTGGCACGGGCTGCTAGTAAGAAGGTAAGGTCTTCAGGAATATTCATTTGGTGTGTTCAGCAGGCACTTCTGGCAGAGCCCTCCAGTGTCTTGAAGGTCCATAACACTCTCATGCAAGTTTGGACACAGCAGAATCTTCTGCCTGTTAGCCACAGGTTATCTGATGTATTAAACATCCTCAGGAAGTGGTAAGGACACAGGAAGCATAGATGGAGACACTGTTCTCCATCTCCTGTTAACATGCCTAGGAGATCAGAGTGGGTGGGATGAGAGAGGAATTTCCACTAATAGGCAGTTGGCATAAAGAACTGTTTGGATTCATTTAGGAGATGAGTTCTGTTGTTCTTTTTTTAATTGTGAAGCTACAGTAGGATGAATCACTAAAGCTATTAATATGATGGACAATGTTCCAAATCTCCTCTCCATTTTAAAAACTGCAATCTAGGTAAGAAATAGGGAGAAAAGCTACAAAATCCACATTTAAAAAAAATCCCAAGTACAAAAAAGACAAATATACACTGCTAAGACCCCCAAAGGGAAAAAAAACAAGAGCCTGATTAGGGAGAACAAGGGTGAACACGGTGACCAGCACACCTAAAGAGGGGTCACCTATTTCCTATAGGTATTAACAAAATGAATTGGTTTTGTCTATTTAGGCCTTGATGAACTTTTTTTGCCAACTGCCTGAACATTTTCCAGGCCAATGTCCAGCTTCCCACAGCCACAGCAGGCTAAAAAGCCTCATGAAATGGGAAACCAAAAAGCATGATGGAGACACATTTCCAGAGAGCATCACCACTCTGTGCACAGAGGGAAATGCCTCCTCATGGAGGCCAACACGGCTTTGGCCCAGCTGGTCAGCTCCCGTGCACAGCCTGCCAGTGGTGGCAGGGTATCCAAACAGAACCATCTCCACAGTTCCCAGAAATGCAACACAGCTGGAAGTGGGCTGGGGCTGCCCTTGCCACAGGACAGTGCAGGAGAGTGAGAGCAGAGCTGCACGTTCAGGAAACGGGCTTCTGGTTAAGGTAACACAGTGGGAGGGGTAGGAGCAGATATTCCCTCCTCAAGGACATTTTCCCCATCAGCACTCCCTACCCCTGGATCCATCTCTTGCTAGACTGGCTTTGCAGGACCAGTACAGGAAAAGCATGCAAGCATGGCATTTTGCACTCCCCCTGCAAAATGTCTTCTGTTCTTTCTCCCATCCTTGATGCAAGAGGCTTAGCTAAGGAGTCAGTGTATATAACACATGCAGTTTTAAATACCTACTTCATTCATCCTTAAAGCAGAAGCTGCTAGAAGGCAACTTTCCCAACTGGAAGGAGGGGGAGTTGGGATTCAGCAGCCAAAAATTTGCTTTTATTCTCATCTCTGTCACAGATTCCCACAGAACTACAAGCAAGTCAATCCCCACAGCACAAAAAGCTGTTATCATCTTATTCACTCTATTTATTTAATGAGATACATATATCTTTCACAGTACATAGCACATTAAAGAAAGGATGGTACACTGAATGATTGATATACTGGAACATTTTCTTTGTAAAAAAGCAGCCAACTGTAGAAGTGCTGACTTTTTAAACAGGAAAAGAGCAGATTCTTTTAGAGGGAATAAGCCCAGCAGTTAAAAATATCATTATTGAAGCCTGATACAAAGAGGGGATATGAAAAATAAGAATATCTTGACTATGTAGTCTCACAAATAGTTTTTAAAATAGAGCTTCATTAAGGAAAAAAAAACAAATATAACAATATGTTTTTTAAAACCCTGTTTTATAAAAACCTTATCTATAGATAGTTGTGATCAAAATTAGATCCATCTTCAGTTTTTATGGTTTATCATAAGTGAGGAATAGAAAGGAAAACTGTAAATCTTTCTACACAAGACTGCAACCAAGGAGACTGAGGCTCTGTGCAATGGTCCCTACTGCAAAAGTACCTTCCAAATGAACAGGAGAAGACTAGTGACTACAGCTGCACTTATGGATAGAAAACCTGAGTTATCTTCCATTTAATTTCCGAGTCTCTGAGAGCTGGAACAGGACGAGACCCAACCTGATTTTCACAACGACTAGTAGCCATTGATTTAATATTTGTTGATACTCCTGTCTTGATCTACAAAATAACAGGTTAAAAAAAAAGTCCAACACTAAGCAGTCAAGGCATAGAAGCAAGCCACAAAGCTGAGCTAAAAGTATAAATCTAAAAAGAACCAAGTTCTCCATCCATAATGGAGTACAAAATCCTTTCCCCCCAAAAAATCCCACATCTTCAGAAAATTTCTCTAAAAAAGATGCATTTCTGATAAACAAGCTTGAGGCAATAGATTTAAGAAAAATGAGCTAAAAAGGTGAAGATTAAAAAAAAAATAAAAAAATAAGGTGTTTCTCTCAGCCCTCAAGTCTTGTTCACCTTCTCCTTCAGAGACTCCCAAGCCTAAAGATGAAAACCCAAGTTACTCAAAATAACCATGGAGAGGCACGCTTAACAGGCAGAGTTCATTCCAGCTGATCTATGTTCACCCGAGTATCCAACTGAAACCTATCTGGTTACATTGTCATTAACAGCCCAGTTATACCAACAAAAAACCTCTCGTTTTGCCCGGTCTCTCACTTTTAGTCTGTAAATAAGATACCTTAGTCAGAAAAAAAAAGTGTCAAGAGAGCAGCAGGTTTCTCTTACTTCAGTGGCCCGCCTAAAGCAAAGGGATGGCTGAAGGAAAATTTACTAATGCTGCAAAACTGAATTTAAAAGAATATGATGTGAAATCCCAAAGTACTGAACAAGACGATCTTCAGCCACTCCAACTATGCCGCTGGGCTTTAGCTGCCATTTGTTATTCTCTATATCTCATCTATCCTTTCTTTCTGTGTGCTCCAGTGGGCAGAGTTCCTGTGCTATTCGGGTCCTGGGACTGGTGCTTAGCAGCATTTACAGCCTGAGCTCTTTCCACCAGCATGGTGCCCAGGACCGCTCCTGTGTGCTGCAAATCCTAATCAGGAGCCAAAATTGTTCGGAGCACAGCGCAGCCAATAAGAACAGTGAAAATTCCTCCTTGGTTACCACAAGCTCCTCATTAGCATGTTTTTAGGGGAAGGTAAAAAAAAAAAAAAAAAAGTAATCCCATAGCAGCACGTGTGCGGCAAGAAATACATCTCTCCAAACCTACAGAATTTAGTCCATATCAGAGATGTTTTCCCCATGAGACTTTTGTTTAAAAATGATAAAGCAAACCAGTAGTCAAACAAAGGAGGACTACAAAAGACGTGGGATTACAAATGAACTACTTCCCGCATGTGCACACACACAGAGGAGGGATTCAGTGCGAACTTGCATGGAAGGGGGGAGCGAGGAGATATCACTGAAAACAAGCCAACCTCCCCCCTCTTCCCCAGTACACTGCAACCGGGACTGCCAACAAAACTGAATTCAGAGCCGTATGTGATCAGCACAGCAAACACAGCACAGTTACAATGACACCCAGCAAAGAAATGCAGTAATTCCGAGCATCTGCAACCTTTTCTGTCTTGGAAGTACTATCACCGGCAGATCAGTGTTTCAGCACATGCACGCATACCTGGTGTAATAACAGGAAATGCTATCCGGTGCCTTTCTTTCACAGGAGAAAGGAAAAAAAAAAGACACCTTAAAGCTATGCTTTGCAGGGGAACGAGTACTCTCCAGTCCTCTTCTTTCCTCACCACCACAAAGAAAAAGCAGAAATCCCATCTAAGAGCCCTCGGCACTGTACCCCGCGCACCATCTGCAGCCTGAGCTACCTCTGTGCCCCAGGTCTGAGCATGCTCTGTGTGCCGGCAGTGTCCTACCGCTCCAGCTGGCTCACCTCAATTTGTTAGCCTCCCAGAGGTCAGCCTTGCATGCAGGATGATTTGCTGCAGTATTCCTGCAAATCCCCGACGGGCGGCCACACTGAAACAAACACCACCGCGCTTGTTTCACGGAGCTGAGCATGTCTCGGGAGACGGGCGGCCAACTGCTTTGGGGAGGGGGGACGCAGGATTTTAGAAATCCTGCTTTTGAGGATCATTAACGCCGCTGCTACTCCAAACACTTCACACAAAAGAAGAAAACAATAGGAGAGAAAGGAAAAAAATGTCCCTTGCTTGAAGACGTGAAAGCCTTTCGTCATGCTTTCTCTAGTAATTCCCTTGGCACCGGGAAAGCAATTTCCCAGCTGCGATGGTCAGCAAATGGTTTAGAATTGAACAAGGCTGTGATTGCCCTCCTTCAGAGACCCAGGGAACAGTACTTTCATACTAAAGTTATTTTTTATAGTGGAAACAAGTAATTCCTAAACACAAAGGCACAGAAATTATCCAGGAGCTCCCAAGAGAATCTCCTACTGCACACAAGCTCACAGAGGTGAGTGCCTTACACCAACCTTTACAGCAGAGCTTGTACCTGTGGGGACTGAGCAGCTTCACAAAGATGGTAAACCAGATAGATCTGACTGGGAACACTCCCAGTTCTTACCCCACAATGGGATCTACACACACATCATAGCCCTCCAAAAGGCTCATGGCATGAAGTCGTACCACTAAACACAGGACTGAGATCCCAGCCCTGTAGGGACACTCCTGCAGGCAGATCACAAGCAAACATACGAGGCTCTGCAAATGTGTTAATTGTGTATTTGCAGGACACATCTCCTTGAATATCTGTCTGTGAGGATTTTCTCTTTGAGACCTAACAGGTAAAATAAGAAGGATGAAAAAGAAGAGAAGTTCTCTAACACCTCCTCCCATATGCTCAAGGTGGTTCGAACTACAGCATGAGTCCGTGCCTGTCCTGAGAGGATCTCAGAGAGACACTGGTCAGTCACACTGGCCTGGGGGAAATAAACAGTAAAAAAGAGCAAAGAGAAGCAAGCCTACCCAGTGCCCTCAGCCTGTCCTATTGGGACTAAGGAAATCCAAAGTCACTCTTCTCTTTTTAAGACCATCTCATTGTCCCCTTGCCCCTCTGAATTCAAAGATGTTGCCTTGCGCGGAACATGTCTGATATTTTTCCTCTGAATTTTAAAACTCTAGGAATAGAGTTAGATTTGGAGCCGACTTCACTTGAGAAAATACATCCTCACTCTGTGTCTTCTGCACTTCAGAAAGCTCCACAGGGTGACCTACCTCCCACTGATGGTAACAGGAGCCTTTCCACTGGCCTCACAGATCTTGCCTAGCGACTTCCCTGATAACCCAGACAAACCATGTTGGTCACCTTCTCTGAGATGAGCTTTTATTTTACTGAAGAAGAAAGGACAACTTATACAGACTGGTCTTCTATTTATGAATAAACTTCTTCTCTACCCCTGGAATGAGTTATATTAAGGAATTTCTTAAGTATGATTTATCACAGTGCACAGAGTTAGAGAGTTTAAACCCAGTCCTGAAGCAGGTCCTGTCTGTCAATCTGCCACACCACAAAATACAAAACATCATTAAGGGGTGGGGGGAGGAACCATAATGAAATAATTCCAGCAACTGTGAAACAGTAACTGTCCATTACTATTGCACCATAAGGCACTAAGTGTGGTAGTCCCAAGCTCTTCACAGTCAGCACCTACTACAAGCTGGTAAGGTTTGAATAGGAGGTCTTGGCTCAGAACTAAGAATTTGATAAATATTTAATATCCCTCATAAAGTTGCAGCCTTCAAAAACAGTATCATATTTTAGAAGTCCTAAAAAGTAGTACAGCACAAACAAAACTCATCAAGCTAGCA
This sequence comes from Sitta europaea, assembly GCA_013400255.1. NCBI lineage: Eukaryota > Metazoa > Chordata > Aves > Passeriformes > Sittidae > Sitta > Sitta europaea. The sequence continues at coordinate 64,894 of VXBS01006236.1, forward strand.
ACTAAGTCTGAATAGATCCCTCTCAGTTTAGGGCTGACAAAAAGCAGGTAAATCATTATTTACTGAATCTTTGCAGTGCACATATATGTTGCAGGGGTGCCTGCATCACTCTGAGTCACAGCATTTATTATTTATAATCCCAGAAGGACTCTCTATAAGAAATTATTCTTCTTGCAGTGCTTTTGAACCAAAAGTGCATTTCAGTTTGAGTGCACGAAAAAAAAAATTATACCTGAACTAACAAAAAAAGTCTTTGTACTGATAAATACAAAAAGAACACAAAGGAGGCATTTGGTTTCTGGACACCAAGATTGGGACTTCACACAGAGAGGATGACATTTTGATTCTGTAGAAGCTAAAATTAAAACTCATATCAAAAGGACCAGGACTTCATCCAAGTATTGAAAATTCCTAAGCAAGAATATACTTTGACAGGGTAAAAGGTATTTTTCTGAAGAATATCCCAGGGGCCAAACCTCACTTTGCTCAAGTGCTTCAAGAATGACATGCTCCCAATCTTAGGAGATATAGGATGCAAGTTTTACATAAATATTAGGTTTAAAAAGGTTTAAGTATGATCAAACAGATTTTACACACACACACACACACACACCCCTAGGTTACATGTCTTGACATCAACCTGACAAATTCATAGATATTTATTCTCCTCTGCAGATATGTGCATGTTTCATACATATAAAGCGTATACTTGCTTGCTATCTGAATTTGTCACAAGCTAAACTACTCACTGTAATAAACGCCTCCATCCCTATTAGGAACCACCCAAGCAGCATTGCAGGGACACACTGGCCTGCCTCTGCAGCTGTATGCAGTGTGTGCAGGCAAGAAAGGTGTGGGGGAGTCACCTGACAGTTCCCAAGGCAGGAGATGGCTTTGGTGGCTGTTCTGATTCAAGTCAGAAAGAGCACAAGCGACACCAAGTTCCCATTTTGCCATCAGTAATGACAGGTCAGCAGGGTGACAGAGATAAATCAATTCCCTTTCCTACAGCTTTGCCAACTGTGCACCTGCAAATGTAATTAGTGCCAATGTGTCTGCAAGGGAATCTGAGATAATTCATGCTCATAAGAGCAGTTTGGTAAGTCAATGATGTTCAGCAAGACTGACATGAGAAACCAAGGGTGAAACATTGCCTGTGAGATCCCTGGGTACAGCCTCACCCTGGTGCTTCAATATTAAGCCACAACCTCTCCCATTTTACAGACAAAAAAATTGAGCCTGTCAGTGGGATCTGAGTGGGATGAACCACACCAGCATCCATTAATATGGGAGCAGCTTCCTGTCAAAAATCTACCAACAATCAAAACTTCTTGTGTACTCCAAGGTTGTATTCATGGGCTTCAGGGCTCAAGACAGAAGCTGGGGTGTCCACAGGTGACAGAGTAAACATGGCAAAGGACAGAGAGGAATAAGTTACCAGCTCTGCCACCGTTGCTCTCAAAGAGCTGCTGGAGGAGTAGCCACAAGCCTGACATGCTCTGCCCTCAACACACCTCCCTCCTATCTTCCATTCCCACCACACTTGCTGTGCAGACGGTCCAGGGGCCTTCTGCATGCCTGGGAAACCGTTCCTGGACCCACATTTAAGCCTCAAGTTGAAGGCCATGACAGAATGACTTGTCCTGGGAATTTTGGAGGAAAAGGAAGAGAGCCTCTTTTCCTGTCAATTGAGACAAACAGGGTAGTCATAACCAGCAAGACTCACAGATGTCCTAGGAAATGAAGATGTTAATGTCACAGCAAAATACAGCTATTGAAAGGAAAAACACCCCTGAATGTGAACATCATAGGGGTGCCAAGGTATGGAAAAGAAGAGACATAATAGAAATACAAAACTTGCTTTTCAGGAACTGACAGGCACTTAGATCTACAGGGGTGAACAGATAACAACTGTGTGGAAGTATCCAAAGGATACAGCTTAAGATGTACAAGAATTTCACTGCCTTCACTGGATTATGCAAATGGTTTGCAAGTGGGCTGCAGTTGTTCCAGAACTGATGAGAACATCTCATTTCACAAGCAGAATTACAGGAGGGCTTCAAGGATCGAGGTTCAGGACTTGGATGGCGTTTATGGGTGCCTTCCAACTCAGTATATTCTGTGATAGACTGTTGCCTGAAGCAGCCTTTGTTCTTAAAAACTTGGAGAATCCAAACCTACAAACCAAAGTCCTAGGAGTTCATGGAAAGAACTCCACAAGGAAGCAGTAACAACATCTACAGACTTGATCAAAATGGCAGTTTCGACCCAAGCTGGAGCACGTCAATTAGCCAGTCTCTGACAAATGCCTGGAAGTAGCCAGAACAGCAGCATGACAGGAAAATAGTTCAGAGCCAAGCTAAAAGAGAATCTAAATCAAATCAGGAGAAATAAAAAGGTTTACTGCCATTTTGAGTCCTGTAATCGCAAACTGATTGTTTTGCCTCCAACGCCCCCTTCAGCCACACCTGTACAACACATCTTCACATTTTAAAGGATGCAGCCAGCACACAACCCAACCCTGTTCCTAGGACAGCAGTGTAGTATTAACAACAGATAGGAGCACAGTATCACAGGACACCCTCCCTGTAGTGCAACCCTTTAGACTGATGCTAAGGGAGCACAAAGCATCCATGTCCTTGGTGGGGAGCATATCCCAGGGGTGCTGACAGTCACATGAAATTTCAGAACAGAGCATTTGGTCTCAAAAATCATAAAATAACTTATGTAGGTTAAAAAGAAAAAAAAAAAAAAGGCATTTCCTGACAGCATAAGCCATAGGACTGAAAAGTATCTGCTGAACAATTAAAAAATAACTTAACAACTGGGTTTTGATTCGTACTTAAATATCCCAGTCTGATTTTCCCCATGGAAAAGAATAATTGTTGCCTCGTCCCTCATCTGATTACAGTATCATCAGGAGGCCCAGAAGAAAAGTAGCAACACATGGCTGCAGGCCAGGCATTTACTGTTGCTCTGAGGGCCACTGCTGCTACTGACAGGAGGGAGAAGAGAAGAAAGCAAATGAATCATCTTTCTCAGCTTCAACATGAACTGCTGCACACAATAGGGAAAGTGTGATGAATACACTGAATTAATTGTAAAAGCCCATTTCAACTCCTCCAGGTGTCATATGCAACCATTTACAGTTCAATACCTAAGACAAGCTTCTTCATGCCCTCTGCAGCTTGAAAATTCATGGAAAGATTATTGAATCTAGGCATATTTATCAAGGGCACAGAAGCAACAGGGAGAAGTCCAAGCCTGACCTGATAGGAAATTTTTGTATTAGACTTCCTGTTGTATTTATCTGAATAGTAATACAAACTATATACAAATATAAACAAATTATATTTGTATATAAATTATATATTATATTTTACACAAATATAAACAAGTAATACAAGGTGGTTAGTTTTTGCCCCATTTTTTCCCACCAATAAATCAATTTATCATTTCCCTACAAGCCCTGCTTGTGACCCTCTTGTGTGGAGGTTTTAACACCCCCATATATAGATGATATGACATTCAATACACCCAAGAAGGTGAAAGTTTCAGAGAAAAAAAGCAGGGAGTATCTGTTGAAAGAGGAACAGCTGCAAAACTACTGACACAACTGTGATTCACCTGCGGCCCTTCGATGATGGGAGATTCCTTACCCAACCCTGCCACAGCAGCTCATTTCTTTCCCTTCCTTCCTACCAGCAAGATCTGCTGCCTCTCTTGCATCAAATGCTGAGTCAAATCTTTGGCAATGAGAATCTCTTCAAATAACTGAAGTGTAACCTGACTGTCACTGAGAGAAGAGCAACATCAGCCCAATAAACCAACTGCTGTTTAAGACAGCTCCAGTTAAAAACATCTGCCCTCATTCATTTTGTACAGCTCTGGATCCATGTGCTGATATTTGCAAAGCCAAGAATAGAGTGGTCTTTCAGCTACTTTACAGAGTATTTCAAGACATCAAGGGCTCTCCAGACAGCTTCCTACATCAGGATGTGTTTTTCCATCTCTAAGCTTCTGCTGGCATTGATGCAGCCATTCCCCAGAGAAGCCACAGGGCTCACACAGGGAGGGTTGGAGCAGGGCTGAACACTCTCACTAGCAAAGCACTCCCAAGATGAACCATAGTAAAGACTAAATGCTGTCACACCCAGCAGCCTCAAAGAGGAAGGTCTTGTGACCTTGAAGACAAGACTAAAATATACATATGTATTTGCCATAAGCAGTGAATCCTATCCCAAGTCTGCAGAGGTCAGAGATAGAGGACATTTACAACCTTCCTGCCTTGGCTCATCCTGCTTCACCCCTTCTGTGGAAGAATGATGTGCTTATAATCTAACCTGCAGGCTGACAGGAACAATCTGCTGAGGTAGCCAACCCTTCTTTCCAGGCAAAGGGATTAAAGCTACAGCACAAAAAGCTTCTCTTGCAACTAGGAAGACCCAAATCCACACCTGTGTTACTGCACCAAGTATGTGAAATGAGAAAGCATGGAAGTCAGAGACTGAGGACTGACTAGAAAACAACCATCTTGTTGAATGACTTACAGTTACACAAAATAATCACCATTTCTTTATCATCAAGGTGATGAACCAAACTAAAGCACAAAATATACTGAAACAAAAACCCTCTTCTCTCGTTTGATTTAGTATTATTAAGGCTTAAAAACAAGCATGTATGCAAGAGTCCTGTGTTCCAGTAGGACAATACATGCACATAAATTAAGCAAGGACTAGAGAACTTTGTGTATAATAGCTTGCCTTGTGACCTCTGTGCTAAGTATATATATATATTTGTACATAATACATATGTATGACTATTGCAAAATTCATATAAAAGATTACAATTAAGACAGAGACTACATATTTCCTCTATGTTTATACCCGCATTAAAAGATGATTAATCAGTGATTTTATAAATCCAAATAAGTTATTTTCAATGAGCTGCTAGCTTCTCAGCTTTAGCTTTATACTTTGACACAACCATAGCAGAGTCAGAAGCCAAGATGCTGCAAAGCCATATATAAATGTGTGTGAAACTGTCCCAGGCAACCTTAGAGAAGAAGGGAAGGCGAGGGTAACTCCAATCTTCATTTTCTATTAACTCTCAGATCTCTACATGAACATGAGTAACAACCTAAGTAGTAAAGAACAAACAGCCGGAAGCAAGGAGCAGAGGTAAGAACAAATCATTAAAAAGTGATAAGCACCAAGGGCCCTAACTTAGCTAAAGGCAGTAAAAATGCAGACACACAGAGAAAACCACATCACACCTCCTCAAAATGAATCTGGTCATATAGTTTTAGTGCTGAGTAAGTGACTGCCTCAGTGCAGCACCACAGTGTCTGCTAGAAAGGACAGTATTTCATCAGTGTGCTTAGAGGCCTGATAACCTCTTTTCCCAGGTGTGTCTCTCCTGCCTTCTAAAAGAGCAAATTACACAGCAAATTAATCTTTGTGCACATTTTTATTGTTCACTGCTCCTCCTCTTCCCTCCCTATATGTTGTGAAAGGTAAGCGGGAATATATTGAAATTAAAATTGAAATAAATGACAACAGCAGGAACAGCCTGAGATGGGTTTGGCTCACAAAAGTGAGTTTATGATATGGTTGAGTCAGTGCAAAAAAAAAAGAGGTCATGAAAGTGCTGTCACACACTTTTCTGGAGAGAGCTTTTTGTCCGCATAAGCTACAGATGAAAGCCTCATCTGCTCAGGGAAACTAATTTTCCAGTGCAAAGGGATTTCAATTCACAGTCCACCACCATCCCACTCAATTTACATTACATGTGGCCAGCTGTGAGAGGGGAAAACAACAGCAAAGTATGACACGAAGCAATTCACAACTCAGCCATTTCCAATGCATCAAAGGCTTACCAGTGTTCTGTGTGATGGACTGTGGTCATCCCATAACTACATCTGGCTGGCTGCTTGCCAGAAGCACATGCAAAACCCCATCACATCCAGGGAATCATTGACAGTACACAGTGCATTCCTCTTCGGCAGGGGGAGTGCCCTACACACAAACTCAGAAGGGTTTTTTTTCCTGGGACAGAAGAAGGGACAGAGGCAGTTAATTTCAAATTCCTCCAAGGTATGTTACATAGACTGTGCTTAATTATTTCATTGGTCACCTGTGATTCAAAAAGTCACATACAGGTTAAAACTGCACGTGAGTCTCTGAGCTTAAAGAAACCAAGGTCTAAACTCTCAGCTGAGCACCACTCTTAGAACAAAACATTCACATTAGTACATGAGCGAAGAGCACTGAATGCCAAGAGTTAAGTGCTATTCAGTGAAGTGTACGCAAAATTAAGCCCTAAGACATAATGGGTGAAATTTTAGCACCAAAAGACATTAAAAACTCCCAGTATGGCTTTGAGAAGAATGCAGAAACATCTCAGTCTGGTTAAGAAGCTCTGAGAAGGGAGAGCAAAGATTATTTTTCAGTATTAGCCTTACTAATACATAACACTTCACAAAAGGAATCTTTAAAAACCCATATGGTATCAGAGAACATAACTAGATAACTAAGAAAGATCTGTGTGCAAACCCACTTTATACAAGAGGTACATAGAGCATAACCAGGAAACTCATCATAATTTCTTGATGTCATTCAAGCATGGTCCTAATACACAACTCTGAAGAAAGAGATGGTTTCCTGAAGCAGAAGTAGCCTATGCCAAATTTCCATAACAAGGACTTCCAGTCAAGGACTCAAATCCCAAAATTCAGCTGCTCTTTGTTTCTTGAGCAGCAAAGAAGCCAGCAGATCAGACTTTAGAGACATCTCTCCCTGCTAATTACATGATAGCAGTTTAAAACAGAGATCGTATCATACCCACTGTCTCTCGAGAGCAAAAATACATGTGTAATCAAATTGTCGAGGTAAAATAGTAAAAAGATGGAAAGGTAATTAACACCATATACAAAGAAATCTTTGCAACTGAGAACACATTATCTGTTTTCACTGAGAATAACATTTTCTCAGCTGCACTTTGGCAAGTAAGTTGCGTGGTATATAACCCATTTTTTCATAAATATGAGAAACCCTTTCTGTTATCAAACAAACTCTTATTTCTCTCATCCTTAATCCCAAGCTCCATATATGCCACCTCCACACAAGAACCAAGAAATTCTTATTTAATATCAAAATGCCTCTTGGCTCCTTTTTATGTACATGTGGCCTTCAGAACATCTAGCAACTGAGGAAAGGGCTCCTGGACGCACCTGAGCAGAGAAGTCTAGCTCCAAGTGAGTACCTGGATCTCTGTTGCAGTTTTATAAGGCAAAGTCAAAGACCAGAGGAGAAGAGGACACTTACATGTCTGTTTTGAAAGGAAAAGGTGAAACATTTTACAGTGGAAAAGGGAAACATCAGTTGGTTTGAATGTGAGAATTGTGCAACACAGCACAATTCTCACAGGTATGACAAAGCAAGCTTTGGAGCACAAGATGGTTAAAAGGCAATGAAAGCTGGAGGCAGGATGGAAAAAGTCTGTAAAACTTTTCAGTTAACACTGGAAAAAGCTTGAAGAGATGAAGGGGCAAAATACTGAGCTCTTTGATTACATGGCAGTTGTAAGGAAAACATCCAAGTTAACTCCAAATAGCCAACTATACTAAAATTCAGGTGTGTCTCTTCTCTAAACTAAACAAAACAACCCAGAAGAATAAAGAAGATCTAGGACTAAAATAAAGGGAAGGAGAGAAGAATCAAGTAGGAGAGGAATAGAGAACAAAAGATACACTTGGACAAAGGATATACAACAGAAGAATGTGCAACCTTTAAAGAATGCTTGAGGAAAAAAAAAAAAAAAAGGACGAGACAGGGAGATCATCTTTTTTGATCTGTATTTATCAATAAAACACTAAGAAATTTCCAGTCATGAGCTTGAGACCTCATTGCACTGTATGAAGTAAACAAAATCATTTAAAACACAGGAGAAGAATGTGAAAATTTCAGTGCCAGCTGCAATGCTGCTGGATCAGCTGGTGGTAATTCAGTGAAACTGATGCTGTAAAATCAGTGCATCAGAAAAACTCAGCCTCCGTCTCTCTTTTAGAGTCTCAAGGATGCAAGAGAGATGACATCTATATCAGTACTAAAAAAAACCAAACAAAAACATCTGTACAAAAAAAAAAAAAAAA